>JAMLFT010003021.1:21020-23259 GCA_026544285.1 Pachyrhizus erosus | reverse complement strand
ATATTGGATTTTGGATTTAGTTTTCAAATTAATTGTTGATTTTAGGTTTCATTTTCGAATTGATGGGTTATTTTAAATTTTGGTTCTCTTTAATTTGTTCTTCTTAATTTTGTTTTTCTTTGTTATTGATTAGAATTTTTTATATCATTGATAATGTCTTTTGTTTTTGTTATTTTTAACAAATAAAATTAATTTTTTCTTGGTAAGAACTCATTTTCATATTTCACTGGGCAAACTCATACCAACACATGATATAAATTATGATAGAAGAAAATACATAATATAGATTGAGCTACTTACTTTTAATCAATAATGTTACAATTAGGTTTTCAATTCATTAAATGATATTTTTTATTTTCACCAACAAACTATCTTCCTTATTATTTTATTTTATTTTTATTTTTATTTTCATATTAGTATTTTTTATTTTCTTACTCAATAGAGTTTCTTTAAAGTCATGAATATGTATTATTGGAAATACGATTCCTGAAAATATTTTATTTGGAAATATCATCCTTAAGAAAATGTTTAGCTGTCATTAGTAATTTTAAAAAATTAAAAATTTATTCAATTAAAAAATAAATAAAAAATATGAAAGAATGTAGTAGACAGAGATAATTATTGTAGAATATAATTTGTATTCTCATGGAAATGTAAGATACCTACTTTTCATCATAGGAATATATCTAGTCAAATCCTTTTGAAGGATCTTCCTTTTCTATGGAGTCCTCTCTTTTGGCTAGATCATTAGCTTGTACTGACCCTATGGAGGATTGTGGAGGTTGAGGAGTCTGTGGTCGTCTTCGTGTGCCTGGTACTCTGGTGAATCTAGGTGACAGGGTTTGGGATAAGACTATGGGTAGATCAACATGATTGAATTGCTAAGGTGCTTTAACATTAGCTAGTTTAAAAGCGAACCGAATATATCCCACAAAAGTATCATCACCTTGGACTTTGTTGTAGGTCCATCTTCCTTCTAAGGCTAGGATTGTCAAATGAAATAGTGGTTGGAATTCATTTGCAATTTGAGTCTGAAAAGCTAGGGACGTGTAGGAGTAAGTCATCGATCCATGGGTACACACACAAACAATAGATGGTAGTTTATCTAATGTAATCTCTCATCTCACCGTATGTGCCTAATTAGGAATTCTACTTGCTTTAGGGCCCTTCACGACCTCCATTACTACTAACTCTAGAAGGGTTTATGCGAGCGTTTCTTTAATAATCCAAGTTGCAATCATTGGTTGATGACTAGAATACATATCCTGTTTAGTACTCGGTCCAAGATACTCTCAACTGGATCTTGGTAATGCTCACTTTGTCGGAGGCACCAAGCTGGTTCTATGATACCCTCTTCACTTTGAGCGATTCACAACTTGACACCTTATCCACCCCTAAGGTCTTACTAATGCTTGTGTACATTCCTCAAATACCTTATGTGGTCAACCATTGCATCCTCCTTCTTAAATTCTCACTTGTTAAGGTTTTCAGTTCATTCTACCTTCCTCATTTCATCTATCATCCCCATTATTCATTTTATCTTGGTACTGAAGACATGTTCAGATATCTATGGATAGCATCCATCTTTATATCAGAGTCATTCTAGTTGTCTCATTATTGTTTGAGTATTTCCATTTATCCTAGGGTTGACTATCTCAAATGGATAGTTATTTGGAATATTTACCTTTCACAAATAGTGAAGGTATGAAATCACATTTACATCATCAATCCCACACAATTAAATCAAAGATCACAATAATCAACAATATACATTATGTTACATAACAAGATTGGGCAAAATGGTCATTTTACACTTTTCTTTCCACAATTTCTTTCTTATCTTTAAATTTATGAGAAGAAAATAAGTATAGGAGGTTTTGAGCTTCCATTGGTCTTATTTTGGAAATTTTACTGAAAAAGGGGTACTTTTCAAAAAATTTCTTAAGAATGGTATTTTGGTCATTTTGCAAATATATGACTTTTTAGAGATTTCCTTTTTTTTTATTTCAAAATATATTATATAGGTTCCTTAGAATTTAAAACTATTTCTCCTGATTTTAGGAGGTCCTAATAGTGAAAAGTTAGCTTTTATAATGTAGGGGCATTTTGGTCATTTTATAAAAATTTACCCTTTTAAGGATTTTCCCTCACATTTGTAACTCATAAAATTTTATACAGATATCTAATAGTGCTAAAAGTTTTTTTTTTATTTTTCCTAAGGTTTAAATGACTCCAAAAT
>JAMLFT010003021.1:0-10920 GCA_026544285.1 Pachyrhizus erosus | reverse complement strand
TCTCTATCTGTGTTTGTGCATGTGTGTGTGTCTCTATCTGTGTTTGTGCATGTGTGTGTGTCTCTATCTGTGTTTGTGCATGTGTGTGTGTCTCTATCTGTGTTTGTTTGTGTGTGTGTGTGTGTGTGTCTGTTTGTGTGCGTGTGTCTATGTGTGTTTGTTTCTGTGTGTGTGTGTGTGTGTCTGTGTTTGTGTGTGTTTGTGTGTGTGTGTGTCCATGTCTGTGTGTGTCTGTGTTTGTGTTTGTGTGTGTATGTCTGTGTTTGTGTTTGTGTGTGTATGTCTGTGTCTATGTTTGTGTGTGTGTGTGTGTGTCGTGTGTGTGTGTGTTTGTGTATGTGTGAGTGTGCATCTGTCTATCTTTGTATTTGTGTGTGTGTTTGTGTGTCTTTGTGCCTGTGTGTGTGTCTTTGTGTTTGTGTGTGTTTTTTTGTCTGTGTCTCTGTGTGTTTGTGTCTGTGTCTGTGTCTCTGTGTTTGTGTTTGTGTGTCTTTGTCTAGGTATCAGTGTGTTTGTGTGTCTATGTTTGTATGTATGTGTCTGTGTGTTTGTGTCTGCGTGTTTGTGTCTGTGTCTATGTTTGGGTGTTGGTATGTTTGTGTGTTTGTGTCTGTGTGTCTATGTGTTTGGGTGTCTGTGTCTCTATGTCCGTGTTTGTGGGTATGTATCTGTGTCTGTGTGTTTGTGTTTGTCTCTGTGTGTCTCTATGTGTCTTTGTGTCTCTGTGTTTGGGTTTGTGTATTTGGGTTTGTTTGTCTAAGTCTAGGTGTTGGTATGTTTATGTGTCTTTGTTTGTGAGTCTATGTGTCTGTGTTTGTGTGTCTGTGTGTCTGTCTCTATGTGTTTGTGTCTGTGTCAATGTGTTTGTGTTTGTGTCTGTGTGTCTGTGTCTATGTTTGTGTTTGTGTTGTCTGTGTGTGTCTGTGTGTCTGTGTCTGTGTGTATGTGTCTGTGTGTGTCTTTGTGTGTTTGTGTGTGTCTTTGTTTGTGTGTCTCTGTATGTCTATTTGTGTGTTTGTGAGTCTGTGTCTCTGTGTGTCTGTGTTTGTGTGTATGTGTGTGTCTTGGTTTGTGTGTCTCTGTATGTCTATTTGTGTGTTTGTGAGTCTATGTGTATGTGTGTGTGTGTTTGTGTGTATGTGTGTGTGTATTCGTGTGTGTGTGTGTGTGTCTGTGTGTTTGTGTGTCTATGTGTTTGTCTGTCTGTCTGTGTGTGTGTCTGTCTGTGTGTTTGTATTTATGTCTGTGTGTTTGTGTCTGTGTTTTTTTCTGTATGTGTTTGTGTGTGTGTCTTTGTATGTGTGTGTGTGTGTGTGTTTGTGTGTGTCTGCGTCTATGTCTATGTTTGTGTTTGTGTATCTGTGTTTGTCTTTGTGTGTCTGTTTGTGTCTGTGTCTGTGTGTCTCTGTGTGTGTGTGTGTGTTTGGGTATGTGTGTTTGTGTTTGTGTGTTTGTGTGTGTGTATTGGTGTTTGTCTGTTTGTGTATACGTGTCTGTGTCTGTGTGAGTTTGTGTTTGTGTATCTTTGTGTGTTTGTGTGTGTCTATATGCGTGTGTATGTGTGTATTTGTCTATTTGTGTGTGTGTGTCTGTCTGTGTTTGTGTCTGTGTGTTTGTGTCTGCGTGTATGTATGTGTCTGCCAGTGTGTGTTTCTGTTTGTGTGTCTATGTTTGTCTGTGTGTGTTTGTGTCTGTCTGTATATGTGTGTATGTGTGTGTTTATGTGTATATGTGGTTGTGTGTGTCTGTGTGTTTGTTTGTCTGTGTGTTTGTGTCTGTGTCTCTGTGTGTGTGGGTGTGTGTCTGTGTGTTTCTATGTGTGTGTCTTTGTGTCTATGTGTCTATGTCTGTGTGTTTGTGTGTATGTGTGTCTGTGTATCTGTGTTGTCTTTGTTTGTCTGTGTATCTGTGTGTTTGTGTTTATGTATCTCTGTGTTTGTCTTTGTGTGTCTATGTGTTTGTGTATGCGTGTGTGCGTGTTTGTGTGTCTATGTGTGTGTATGTGTCTGTGTGTGTCTCTATGTCTGTCTTTGTATGTCTGCGTTTGTGTGTTTGTATCTTTGTCTGTGTGTGGATGTGTATGTGTATGTGTGTGTCTACCTGTGTCTGTCTATGTGTATCTATGTCTGTATATGTGTCTATATGTGTGTGTATTTGTGTGTGCGTTTGTGTTTTCCTGTATGTGTGTGTGTGTCTGTGTCTATGTGTGTGTGTGTGTGCTTGTGTGTGTCTGTGTTTGTCTGTGTCAGTGTATGTGTGTGTCTCTATGTGTGTGTGTGTGTGTGTTTGTGTGTGTATCTGTATATGTGTGTGTGTCTGTCTGTTTCTATGCGTGTGCGTGCATGTCTGTGTCTCTTTGTTTGTGTGTCTGTTTTTGTGTGTGTGTGTGTGTGTGTCTGTGTGTGTGTTGTGTATGTGTCTATCTCTGTCTGTGTTTGTGTGTCTGTGTGTTTGTGTTTGTGTATGTTTGTGTGTTTGTGTCTGTGTCTGTGTCTGTGTGTGTGTTTGTGTGCTTGTGTGGGTGTGTTTATGTGTGTCTGTGTTTGTGTGTCTGCGTGTGTCTGTGTGTCTATGTGTTTGTCTTTGTGTGTATCTTTTTGTGTATCTATGTCGTTGTGCATGTGTGTGTGTTTGTGTGTGTGTGTGTGTGTGTGTGTGCGTATATCTTTGTGGGTCTGTGTGTGTGTGTGTCTGTGTCTGTGTCTGTGGGTGTGAGTGTGTGGGTATGTGTCTGTCTGTGTGTCTGTGTCTGTTTGTGTGTGTTTATGTGTGTGTATCTGTGTGTGTATCTGTGTGTGTGTTAGTGTTAGTCTGTGTGTGTTTGTGTGTGTATCTTTGTCTGTATGTGTCTGTGTGTGTCAGTGTCTATGTATGTGTTTGTGTGTTTGTGTCTATGTGTCTATGTGTGTGTCTATGTGTTTGTGTCTGTGTCTGTGTGTGTCTGTGTATGTGACAGTGTGTGTGTGTGTGTGTGTGTGTTTGTGTCTGTGTGCTTGTGTCGGTGTGTGTTTGTGTGTCTTTGTATATCTATGTCAGTACGTGTCTGTGTGTGTGTGTCTGTATGTGCGTGTCTGCGTGTGTGTGTGTGTCTGTATGTGCGTGTCTGCGTGTGTGTGTGTGTCTATGTGTTTTTGTGTGTGTGTGTGTCTATGTGTTTTTGTGTGTGTGTGTGTCTGTGTGTGTGTGTGTGTCTCTGCATGTCTGTGTGTGTCTATGTGTCTGTGTGTGTCTATGTGTCTGTGTGTCTGTGAGTCTGTGTGTGCCTATGTGTCTGTGTGTCTGTGCATGTGTGTGTGTTTGTGTGTGTGTGTGTGTGTGTGTCTGTGTGTGTTTGTCTGTGTGCTTGTGTCTATCTGTCTGTGTGTTTGTGTGTCTGCTTCTCTATGTTTGTGTGTCTGTGTTTGTGTGTGGCTTTGTCTGTGTGTGTGTATGTGTCTGTCAGTGTGTGTGTGTGTGTCTGTGTCTGTGTGTTCGTGTGTGTGTATCTATTTGTCTGCGTGTCTTTGTGTGTGTGTGTGTATTTGTGTGTCTGTGTCTGTGTGTTTGTGTGTATGTTTGTGTGTCTGTGTGTCTATGTCTATGTGTCTGGGTGTTGGTGTGTTTGTGTGTCTGTGACTGTGTCACTGTGTTTGTGTCTGTGTGTCTGTGTCTAGGTGTCGGTGTGTTTGTGTGTCTGAGTCTGTGTGTCTATGTGTATGTGTCTGTGTGTGTGTGTGTCTGTGTGTTTGTGTATGTTTGTGTGCGTGTGTGTCTGTGTCTATGTGTGTTTGTGTTTGTGTTTGTCTATGTCTGCGTGTGTCTGTGTCTGTGTGTGTCATTCTGTTTGTTTGTCTGTGTTTGTGTGTGTCCGTGTTTGTCTGTGTGTTTGTGTGTGTGTATCTTTGTGTGTGTATGTGTTTCCCTGTGTGTGTCTGTGTGGGTTTGTGCCTGTGTGTGTCTGTGTGGGTCTGTGCCTGTGTGTGTCTGTGTGGGTCTGTGCCTGTGTGTGTGTGTTTGTGTTTGTGTCCGTCTGTGTGTGTGTGTGTGTGTGTGTGTTTGTTTCTATCTCTGTGTGTGTGTCTGTGTGTGTCTGTGTGTTTGTGTCTGTGTGTTTGTGTTTGTGTGTGTGTCTGTGTCTGTGTCTGTGTGTGTATGTGTGAGTGTGTGTTTGTTTGTCTTTGTGTCTGTGTATGTGTCTATGTGTGTCTGTGTGTCTTTGTGTCTGTGTGTGTGTCTTTGTGTTTGTGTGTGTCTGTGTCTGTGTGTCTTTGTGTCTTTGTGTCTGTGTGTGTGTCTTTGTGTTTGTGTGTGTCTGTGTCTATGTGTCTGTGTGTTTGTGTGTCTATGTGTTTGTGTGTCTGTGTGTTTGTGTGTTTGTGTTTGTGTCTAGGTGTCGGTGTGTTTGTGTGTCTATGCCTGTGTGTCTGTGTCTTTGTGTCTGTGTTTGGGTGTCGGTGTGTTTGTGTGTCTATGTGTCTGTGTCTGTGCGTGTGTGTCTGTGTGTGTCTGTGTGTGTCTGTGCATGTCTGTGTGTGTTTGTGTGTGTCTGTGTGTGTCTGTGTCTGTGTTTGTGTATGTGTGTGTCCGTGTGTTTGTGTGTGTGTGTATGTGTCTGTGTGTCTGTGTGTGTGTGTATGTGTCTGTGTGTCTATGTGTTTGTGTGTTTATGTGTCTATGTCTGTGTGCCTGTGTCTGTGTGTCTGTGTCTGTGTCTGTGTGTCTGTGTTTGTGTGTCTGTGTTTGTTTGTGTGTGTTTGTGTGTGTCTCTATGTTTTTGTGTATCTGTATGTGTATTTGTGTGCCTGTGTCTGTATGTATGTGTTTGTGTATCTGTGTGTGTGTGTGTGTCTATATGTGTGTGTTTGTGTGTGTCTGTGTCTCTGTGTGTGTGGGTGTCTGTGTGTGTGTTTGGGTGTGTCTGTGTCTGTGTTTGTGTATGTTTGTGTTCGTGTGTTTGTGTGTGTGTGTATGTGTCCGTGTGTCTGTGTGTGTGTGTTTGTGTGTGTTTATATATATATATATATATATATATATATTGGACTTTTGGATTTAGTTTTCAAATTAATTGTTGATTTTAGGTTTCATTTTGGGATTGATGGTTGCTTTTGAATTTCGGTTTACTTTAATTTGTTTTTGTTCTTGATGTGGTTTATTCTTTGTTATTGATTATAATTTTTTTGGATCATTGATAATGACTATTTTTTTATTTTTAATAAATAAAATTAATTTTTTCTTCGTAAGAACTTCTTATATTTCAATAGACAAACTCATACCAACACATGATATAGATCGTGACAGAAGAAAATACATAATATAGATTGTGCTACTTACTTTTAATAATTAATGTTATAATTAGGTTTTCAATTCATTAAATCATATTTTTTTATTTTCACCAATAAACTATCTTTCTTATTATTTTCTTTGATTTTATTTTTAATTTTTTTTTATATCAGTATTAAGCATATACTTATTGAGTATTGTTTCTTTAAAGTTACAAGTATGTATTATTAGAAATATGATTCCTGAAAATATTCTGGTTTGAAATATTATCCTCATAAAAATATTTATCTGTCGTTAGTAATTTAGAAAAACAATTATTCAACTAAAAAGTAAATAAAAAATTTGAAAGAATGTAGTATACAAAGATAATTATTGTAAAAACTAATTTATATTCTCATGTAAATGTAAGATACCTACTTTTTATCATAGGAATATTAAGTAACTAAACATTTTATATTAATAGGAATCAACAATTTTTGACAATATTTTTACAAAATTTGTACCAAACATTAGAATGTGATATTCATAAATTTGTATTACTAGATATCTTTCTTAATACTTTGAAACAAACAAATGTCTCTTAAATATTCAATAATAAATAAGGTATTTTATATAGCTTTCATGATCTTCACTTGATATTAATTTGAACAATAACAAACCACTTTCTTCATATCTTGTATTGTTTATTTTTCATTTATTTAAAAAAAATTCAATTAGGTATCTATAACTCTCTCAAAATATTTTTATATTTTTTTATGTACTTTTCAATCAGTAAATGAACATTATATTAAAGATCTAATATATAATATATAATTTCTAAAACACCTATACAGTATGTATGAAAAGGAAGTAGAGATAAATCAATTTATTTGAAGGGATTAAATATAAAAAAGAAAAATAAATACATTAATTTTATTTATATTAAAATATTCATAATGATTGATTATATATCACAAAAAATATTATATAAATTAAAATAAATTATATAAAATGATTGATATTAAAATATTCATAATGATTGATTATTGAATTTGAGTCATGTAAAACCCCCTTTTATTTACTTTTAATAATTACTAAATTGTATTTAAGTAGTTTTAGCGCAAATAAATTCAAACTTAATTTGTCTGGGGAATTACAATTTGACAATAACATAACTATTCATGTCACTTTTGTCTAAAATTTTTATCACTTACTGAAGAAATTTAAAAGAAGTCATATAACTTATTATTACATCATTACAATATCCTTGATACTAAAACAAAATATCTTCTTAACTGATTTCCAAGAAAAATATGATATAGTCTGATCTCTCGAAAGGATCTTCCTCTTTTGTGGAGTCCTCTCTTCCGTCTATATCATTAGTTTGTACTTACCCCATGGAGGATTGTGGGGGTTGAGAAGTCTATGGTCGTCTTTGTGTGGCTGGGACTTCAGTGAATCTAGGTGGTGGGGTTTGGGATAAGACTATGGGTAGATCAACATGATGGAATTGCCAAGGTACTATGACATTAGTTGGTTTGAAAGTGAACTGTACATATTCCACAAAAGTATCATCACCTTGGGCTTTGTTGTAGGTCCATCTTCCTTCTAGGGGTAGGATTGTCAAATGAAATAGAGGTTGGAATTCATCTTCCATTTTGAGTATGAAAAGATAGGGCTATAGGAGTGAGTCATCAATCCTTGGATACACAAAT
The DNA here is from genome assembly GCA_026544285.1 of Pachyrhizus erosus. NCBI lineage: Eukaryota > Viridiplantae > Streptophyta > Magnoliopsida > Fabales > Fabaceae > Pachyrhizus > Pachyrhizus erosus. The sequence goes on along the minus strand of JAMLFT010003021.1, from coordinate 3,967 downwards.
AAAATAGCGGTGGCTCATCTAATCATATCTCTTATCTTACCGTATGTGTCAAATTAGGAATTCTATACATTTTAGGGGTCTTCGCAACCTCCAATACTACTATCTCCAAGAGGGCTTACATGAGCCTATCAATAATAATCCAATTTGTAATCTTTAGTTGATGATTGAGAGTACATACCCTGCCTGGTACTCAGTCCAGGATACTCTCAACCGAATCTTGGTAATGCTCCGCTTTGTCGAGGACACCAAGCCGATTTTGTGACACCCTCTTCTTCCTGAGTTATTCACAACTTGGTACCTTATCTACCCCCAAGGTCTCACCAGAGCTTACGTACATTTCTCAAGTACCTTCTGTGGTCAACTATTGCATTCCCCATTCTTTGTTCTCACTCGTTAGGGTTTCTCAACACATCCTCTCTTCCTTATGTCATTTGTCCTCTCTACTATCTTTGTTATCTTGGTATTGATTAGAAATTCAAGTATACATATATATCACACTCCTTTTAGGTTGTGTCATCATTGTCTGAGCATTCCTCATTTCATCATCTATCTTAGGGTTGTCACTGTTTGAGATGGACAGTGATAAGGAATATTTACTTTCCACTAATAGTGAAGGTATGAAATTACATTCATATCATCAATTCAACACAATTAAATGCATAATTAAAGGTCACAATAACCAATAATATACATTACGTCCACCTAACAATGTAGGGCAAACTAGTTATTTTACCTTTTTCTTCCCACAATTCCTTCCTTATCTTTAAGTTTATGGGAAAGAAGTACAGGAGGTTTTGAGTTTCCATTACTCTTAGTTTGAAAAAGTGGTATTTTTCAAAAATTTTCTTAAGGAAGGTATTTTAGTCATTTTGTAAAAACATAACTTTCTAGGGATTTTTCTTTCATAATCCAACTCAAAATATTTTTTATAGGTTCTTAGTATATTTAAACTATTCCTCCTAAGTTCAGGAGATCCAAATAGAAATAAAATTATATTTTTATAAACTAAGGGTATTTTGGTCATTTTGTAAAAATTTACCATTTAAGGATTTTCCCTAACATTTTCAATTTATAAATTTTTATCAAGATACCTGATAGTGTAAAAGGTCTTGGACTATTTTTCCTCAAGTTAGAATGACCTAGAATGATAAATTTCTCATTTTTATACCCTAGGAGTATTTTGGTCATTTTGAAAATAACAATTTATTTTTAAGGATTCTTAAGTTTCTAAGGTGGTGACAATACCCTAGGTTTATTTCTAAATATGTTCTAACACTTTTCTTTCTAATTAATTGTCCAAACAGGGTAAAATTTTTATTTTTCCTTCTTAGGGGTATTTTTGGAATTTTAGAAAAATAAATTTTTTTAATTAATCTTTTTGAGAAAAATTGCTTTTATACTTATGAACAGAGATAAAGCTATTTGCTAGGATCATTTTCAAAGCTTAAATGATTAAAATTGGTAGAGAAATTTAAAGAAAACAAAATAGGGGTAATTTGGTAAATTTTACACTAAAGCGCAAAATGGTAATTTTATTCATCTTCTTCCTCTTCTTCCCCAAAAAACTAGTTTGAAAACCAAAGTTTTGAAATTTTTGATTCCTTGGTTTCTTTCTAAGTTTTTGACAATTAAACCTCATAGAATCATTTGAATGAGAATACTTAAACTAATTTCACTCAAAATTCAATCAAAATCATTCAAACACAAATTCTAGAACTTTGATTTTTACAGAATTCAAATTGATCAAGCTTTGATTCGTTCTTGGAGAATTACTGTGTTTTAGAGCGTCAAATTTTCCAAAATTCAATTTAATATAGTTTAGAACAATTCTATGATTAGAATTTGAAGAAAAGACAACTTATCCTACCTTTTAGAAGCTTTTCGATGAAGCTCTGATAAGTGCTCTAACGACATTGCTAAAATTTGATTCTTTGAGTTATTTTTTGAATTTCTTGGACAAAATTGTTTCTTGGATGATTTCGAAGCTTTTTGGATTGGTGGGGAATCACGGGGACAAAGGAATGAGAAGAATTTGAAAGTCAGAGTTTTTTGTTTTTCTTCTTTGATTTTGATTTCGATTTTGATGGGATTTTATAGACCTCATTGGTCTTCCTTTCTTTTCGTTTAAGCTTTCCTTAGGCTAGGGCGGTTGTAGCTAGGTGGCTAGCAGGGCATGGACAACGCAGGGTACAGAGTTACCAGTTTAAGAAAAATTGGCTCAAGATAAGGGATGACGGAGTTGCTTCAATGGCAGCAACGTGTTTTTAGAAAGGGTTGAATAGAATGTAATTCATAAAAATAATAGTGATGGGCTTAGCAATCAAATGGCAATCCTTGCATCTCTTAAATCCTTCGACCTCAACGTTCCTCTCTTCAAATTCATCCCACCCCATTTTGTGTTTTCATGTTTAATTTTTTTCTTGTGTCCAAGTCAGTGTCTTCGCTACTTATATTCTTTATTGTGTTTTTAATGCTACCCCACGTGGGTAGTTCAGCTAGCTAAAAAGTTGCCTTCCCTCTTCTTCTCCTAAGTCACAGATTCGAGCCCACTGACCCCCTTCTTTTCCCTTTTTCTTCCTTTCTCTTTTCATTTTATTTTGTCTTTTACTTTAATTTTTATTTTGTGTTTTTAATTTTAATAAATTTTATTTTGGATTTCTAAATTCTTTTAAAAATCCTATAAACCTAATTATATTTTCTTCTTCTGATTTAAACTTTCTTTTCATAATTATTTATTTAATTTAATTTAATTTAATTTATTTTATCTAAAAATGTTTATTTGTTTTATTTATTTCTCAAAAATTCATTTTTAATTCCTAAAAATTGTATTCCAACTTTGTTCTAATTTGTCCTACTCTTCTATTATTTTTATTAAATTTATTTCTATTTGAAAATTAAATTTCAAAATTTTCCATCTTTTAAGTTTATAAAATTTTTTGATTAATTAAATTCTTTTCAAATTTCTCCTTTCCCTCTCTCATTCTTTTCTTCCTCTTATTCTCTAAACAATATTTACTAGATGAGATCCTTTTTTCATAGGAAATAAACTTGAAAATCCTATTTTATCTAAATTAAATTATGACTAGTTAAAGAGATAAATTCTATAAATTTAAATTTATAATTATATAAAAAAAGTTAGGGTGTTAAAAGTCACAACATATATATATATATATGTTTTGGATTTTGGTGTTTTTTAATCATTAATGTTACAATTAAGTTTTTGAATTCATTAAATGATATTTTTTACTTTCACCAATATGATATTTTTTACTTTCACCAATAAACTATCTTTCTTATTATTTTCTTTGATATTATTTTTATTTTTATTTTTTATATCAGTATTAAGCTTATAATTATTGAGTAAAGTTTCTTTAAACTCATGAATAAGTATTATTGGAAATATGATTCCTAAAAATATTTTGTTTAGAAATATTATCCTCAAGAAAATATTTAGCTATCATTAGTAATTTAAAAAAACATAAAAATTTATTCAAACAAAAAATAAAATAAAAAGGTGAAAGAATGTAGTAGACAAAGATAATTATTGTAGAAAATAATTTATATTCTCATGGAAATGTAAGATACCTACTTTTCATCATAAGAATATAAAGTAACTAAATTTTTATATTAATAGGAATCAACAATTTTTTACAATATTATTACAAAATTTGTACCATACATCAAAATGTGATATTCATAAAATTGTATTCCTAAATATCTTTCTTAATACTTCGAAACAAACAAACCTCTCTTAAATATTCAATAATAAATAAGCTATTTTATATAACTTTCATGATCTTCACTTTATATTAATTTGAATAATAACAAACCACTTTCTTCCTATCTTGTATTGTTTATTTTTCATTTATTTCAAAAAATATTCAAATAGGTATCTCTAACTCTCTCATAATATTTTTATATTATTTTATCTACTTTTCAATAAGTAAGTGAACACAATATTAAAAAT
>JAMLFT010003020.1:0-23260 GCA_026544285.1 Pachyrhizus erosus | reverse complement strand
TATTAATTGTACATAAATAATAATTAAAATTATATTTATTATTTTTTATTTTATTTTAACTTTTAAGAATATTTTAATATATTAAGATTTATAAAAATAACCTTTAAAATTTGGAGAATTTGTTTTATATCTATATATATTACTTTAAATAATAAAATATATTATAATCCTAAATGAAATAAAATTACAAAATTATGACCGATATACATTCAACTGAATGTTTTTACTATCAAAGCAACAAGATAATTCGAAAACCATCAAAATGCTAACACGTAGCACAAACTCCAAATCAAGCTTGGAAATTAATAATGATTCTATAAGCTACAATAATATGTTTAAGAGCTTTTTAATTTTTTTCAAATTATATAAATATTTTTTTTATTTTTAATCATTACAATCTTTTTTTTATAAAATATTTTAATATAATATTTTAAAATATTAAAAAAATAATATAAAAATAATAAAAAAAGATATTAAATATAATTCATTCAATGAAGTAGAGAGGGAGTATCATTATAATTGCTATATTTTAATAGTAAGTTATAAGAGTGTCTCCATTTCATGGCTTAATTGGCATTGTGACTATTCAGTGAGAGTGTCGGTGTATGTTTTTTGCGTTGTAAGATATGTATGTAAAGTAACTTTTCAAAAAAAAAAAAAAAATAGTCATTGTTCTTTTGAATCAAGATTAACGTTAATTTTGTTTACTATTGCATACCGAATGTAATGTTAAAAACATTGTAGTGTTGTATTATTTTTTTAATTTTTACTATTTATATAAATAGAAGACATTTTAAATTCTTTTACACAAATAAATCTTTTAAAAAAATTTCATTCTTATTTTCATAAAATTTTTAACTATCACTTTTGATTTATTTTTATCCAATAAAACTAAATTAAAATTAATTTAATTTAAATACTTATTTTAATTTCATGCTAAATTATCAACTTTTCACTAATTCAAAATTTTAAAATTTTTTATATTTACTACGGTCACAAAATAATCCAAATATAATTAAACTTCAATTTTTTACACTCATTTTTACATTTGAAAACATTTTGAATTAGTTAACAAAATTAATTATTATTTTAATTATGTAAATTTTATTATTTAATACTAATTTTTTATATTATAATAATTATATGATTTTAACTATTTTAAATAAATCTTAATTTAATTATATTTTTATTTTTATTTTGAATTATCAAAAGAATATTTTTAAAATAATATTTAAATAAATATTTTAATTTTTAAAATGATTATTTTATAAATAAGATGAGTATAACTTAATTAATAAAATGACGTGACCATTTTGTGTAGTCCATTTAAACAACTAAAAGAAAGATGCTATGTTGCAGAGAATGGATACTAATGAAGTGTTTGTATTAAAAAGATAAAAAACGAGTGATGTATCCAAGTCACACCGATATAAGCACTTAAAGAAAAATGCTCTATTGCAAATGCTTTAAATGACTTAAAAAGAAGGTTTTTTTTTGGGGGGAGGGAGAGGATCGGGTGAGGGTTTTTTTTTTCTTTCCAAGCTTGAACAACTATTTTAAAAATTTGACACGATTTTATTTTGGAATCTAGATGAAATTTTGTGTTTAGAAATCTAAAATACGATACTACTAAACTTTAGACATCCAAGTGTGTTTATATATGCACTTGTGTAATTAATTTTAGATTAATATAATTTTATAGAATTGATTTTAACTAAATATAAGTTTAAAATAACTTAAATAATAGATACTAAAATATTGATTTAAACAAAAATATTATTTAGAAACTTACTTTAAAATTTGAATCTGTGTGTAATTATTCAAATGCATTTCAATGTCTGTCTATAACTTTTTTATATTTGGGTTTGTAAAATGTTCCTTATCCTACTAAGTAATACTCACACGTGTTGCCATAAACAAAGGTAGATATATCAATTTAGGCTTGTAAATAGTTTGTTTAATTTGTGGATCAAATAGGTTAGGACTAACTAAAATATTGGTCCATTAAAATGTAAACTTATTGAGTATGATCTGTTTAACTGGCAAGTTGCACGGATTTGATTTGTAAGTAAATGAACTAGCTTATGGACTAATTACTTTTTAATATTATTTATTTTATATTTTTATACTTTTATTTACTTAAAATTATTTGATGTAGTTAGAATCATTAAGAATTTAAACAATTATTACTTGGTGTTTAGTATATTAACCTCTTTCTTAGTGTATTCATATTAATAATCTTTTTATATAAAAATTTGAGATATTAAGTTTTTTATATTTTATTTGATGCTTGAGTGATGCAACTAAAGTATTCTATTAAATTTTACTACTCCATTAATTTGTGTGTATTTTCTTATATTTTTTCATTAATCTCATGTTAGAAAATTTCTAATTTTTATTGAAAATAATTTAATTTTTCAAAAATTTAAATTATTTCTTATTATTTTACAATTTTTATTTTTATTTTTATTATTAGGTCTACAAATAAGTCCATTAGCCCGCGGGCTAAGTAGATTAGACGCGAACTAAATAAAATTGTGGGACATTTAAAAAGTGACAACTATTTAATTCACTTTTGTTAATTACTAGCATATATTCTTTTTATTATTTTTTTAAGAATACCCTTTTTCACAAATTAATTTTCAGAATTTATGATTTTGAAAATTAGTTTCTGGAATGTATTGTATTTTTCGAAAATAAAATTCCAAAAGTGTAAAAATGTTACACTTAATTTGATCATTCCTGGTTCTTTGCTTTGTGGGTTTCTCTATTATATGACATGAGTGATAAATGGCAGCCAAATGTAGAAACAACCACATTTCATGATAGTGGGTCTGGTGATGAAGCATGGTATGGAACAATTGGAGGGACAAAGGTGTTCTAAAGGTCGAGTTCTCTGTGAAGAACCATCATTAGTTGATGATAGAAGCAAAAAGCAGATGTAGGAAATGGCATTGAAAAGAAATGAATTAGGATTTAGGTGCCACACAATCACAGATTCAAAAACACAAACCATTATAATCAATTTAAATGTGAATCAAAATGGTCTGAGTTAGCCCCTATACCAACTTAAGCCACTTTAAGTGAAGCCATGTCTTGCTATAAACAAGCCTTTCTAATTTCATTCCAATTAGTCTATTGGGCTCCTTTACAGCAACATGGTGGTGGCAATTGTTCCTTTTCGCACCTTTTATCTTGACAACTTGTTTTGTTAATCTTGTAATACCTAAAATACCCATATGTTCTTCCTTAAATGAACTCCTTTTCTTATTTATGCTCACCATGTATTTCCCACCTCAGAGGATCCTTAGTGTACCTTTCTCCCCCTAACAGCCCATTGCGTTCCTCTTCGCTGCCCACCTCCTTTGTCTAGTGTGTTAATGGGTAAGTTTTGCATACTTATATTTTTGTTATTCGCATATTCACTAGAAGACTAGTTGTGAAATGTAGAACCACACATTAAATCTTGTTAGGAAAATGTTAATTATGCATTAACTTTACCTTATGTAGAAAATCTAGTATAATCATATCATTAAATTACCTAAATGTTTGTATTTAGATATGTGTAAACAATACTTATGCATTCAAAGGGAATAAAATATTTAATAATTACTACTTTCATTCATTTTTATCTATCTTTTAAGGTTTCAAAATATAATAAATTTCTTGATTCTAATAAAATAGTTGGAGAATTTTTTATTTTGTCCCTTTTTATTTCTACTATATAATAAATGCATATGTAAAAATAAAGAGTATAGTTGATAACAAATTGAACTTAAAAAATGACAGACAAATAGAAATAATTTTTTCAAAATTTGACAAATAAAAAGGAATGGAAGAAGTATATGACAAAGAATGTTAAGATCTCACATCAATTGAAAACTATGATCGATATAGTTTTTATAGAACTTGGATAGTTTTAACCTAATAGGTTAGTTTTGTGGAGTTGAGTTTTGTCATAATCCCAAACTTTAAAATAGTATCAAAGTTTACTCTAGATTCATTATTAGACCACCAAAATTTATCTATGCTCTAGATGTTTATTCTTTGTCATAGGATACATTGAATAATGATACAATTATGTTATGTCTACACTTCAAATGCTTAATCTCATGCATAAGGAAAAGTGTTAAGACCATACATTGACTAAAGATACAATCAATGTAATCCATGTACATGAAAAAGTGTATTAAGATCATACATTGAATAAAGTTATAATTAATGAAATGTGTGAAAATGTGGAACTAGCTAAATGAATGACAATTAGTCTAGGTTTTAACATGATTCCAAAATATGGTTTAGCAACTTGTGCCAAAAAAAGGGAAATGTGTCTTTTGATTATAGGTTCCCAAGTTATTCTAAAGAGCACCTTGAAGATGAAAGCGATTAAGAAAATTAAGCGCTTAAAGAAAAAGGAAAGAAAAGATCAAACAAAAAATATAAAGAAATGTGACTAAAATATGCAAGATTAATTTGATTGTGTTTTTGGCAACAAAAAAAAAAAGTGTCTCAAGTTATGAGTCATGCCTCTAATAGTCATTAGATTGATTTTGGCAATCTTTTTCAACTCAATCACTAGAATTTGACTAGCTTTACTTGGGCTTGACTTCAATCATGTTGGCTAGCACTTTTCCTACTTTCCAAGCACACAAACCAAGTACAATGACCATTTTCATCTTCAAATTTCAAACTACACCTACCACTTTATCACACTCCTAATTTTAAGGAACCATTATCCTTGTGTTTGCAACAAATTTTGAACATCATATCATTTGAATCCTAAAGGCAACAATAAATGCTAATTTTAAAAGTATAAGATAACTCATTTGCAAGATTGTTTATCCTTAAATCTAACTAACATCAATTGTATTATAGAAGTTGAATATCAATTTGTTACCTTCATAGTTAAAGTCATTATAATTCTGGAAGTTGAATTTGTTCAACCAACATAAGATAAACATTCCCCTATTCAACTAAATATTGAATCTTAAATGTTTTGACTAATAACTTATGTTTTCAAAATTCGACCAAAATTTTGAGTACCAACACAATGTAGTCCTAATAGGACTTGTGTGAGAGACTTTCAAAATAAGTAAAAGGTTGTGACTTTTCACCAAGGATTGTGAGATGTAACTCTTTATTAAAGGTTATGAGATGTGACTCTTTACCAAAAGTTATGATATGTGACTCTTCACTAAGAGTTATGAAATGCAACTCTTCGCCAAGAGTCATGAAATGTGACTCTTCACCAAGGGTAATGAGATGTGACTCTTTAAAAGGTTAAATCTTTTTATTAAAATATATAAGATGATTTATAAATATAACCAATTTGCATGCAAAAGAGTAGAAAAAAAAAGTCAAAAATAAACAAAATAATAAAACATAAATCACTAGATTTTTTATATGTAAATCATTTCCTTTGTGCATAAAGAGAATTAAAGAAACTATTTTTCTATAAAATGTCATTGATGATAAGCTTGATGTGAGATGTCAAGGAACTCTATTGGTATCCTGAAAAGGATTTGCTAAGAAACTTTGTTGCATCCAAGTTTTATAAAGATTGGTGGAGACGAATCAAAGCTAAGGTTAATATTTTACACACACCTTGAAAACTTGTGATTTTCCTTCTTTCTTGCAAGATTATCACTATCAATAATTCTTCTACGATATTTCTTCATTATTGTGAAATCATTACTACCAATTGTATCAACTCAGACTATCCTTATTTTATATCAATTTTATAAGATTGAATAAACCTTATGTTTGTTTTGGTTAATTTAGGGAAAAAAATTAAAAAATAATTTTGAATGGAAAGTATTCATAAAATATTACTTAATTTAAAAAAAAAGTAAATATTATTTTGTAAAATAAAAATTAAAAAAATTCTTAATTAATATAAAAAATAGTTTTTATACAATTTATTTACTTATTTCTACTCTCTATTCCACTCATCCAACTAAATAAATATTTTTATTCCATTTGTTTTTTACATTCATTCAAACACATCTTTTCTCTTTCATTTTTATCATTTTAAGAAATCTTAACAATACCATTTTCCCAAATTATTTTTAAATAAATTCCACTAAATTACATAAAACTCGTTCTTTATTAATAAAACTAATATTAAGAATGTATGATTAAAAAACTTTCGTATTTATTAAATTTGTACTTATCAAGTAAATGTTTTAGGTTGAAAATATTTCTACATTATAAAAGAAAATAAAATTAAACTATTTTGATATAAGCTATAAACTATTTTCATAACCTATCCTAAGGAACTTATTTGTACAAGATTAAAACATCTTATGAAGATAACATAAATTATTCTCAAACTGTTTCACTTACACTAGTGCTTATATCATCAAATAAATCCAAATAACTTGCAAAACCAAACACAGCCTAAAATTGACAAAAAATAAATAAATAACTATTTAAAAGAAAACGCAATGTATGACTAGTATTTCACATTAATCGTTTCCATCCTGCATTTAAACCATTTTCTTGCGCCAACTACCAATCCAGTTTAACCCATGGATAATCACAACATAAATCGACCAAGAGCAAAATAGTATGAGCAATGTATAAAAAATTTCATAAATGTAAAACAAACCTTAACAACTACAGTTAAGAAATGTTCCTTTATCCACACCAATCATCTCATGAGTCACTTTAACCGGAGATCATTGGCTTCTACAAATAAACAAAAAATGATGATACGAAATTTGGCTAAGGCTTAAGAAGATGGGCCTTTTAGTAAGCAGCAAAGCACTAGAGACTTCAGCAACAATTCAGCAGAATTTCCTGATTAATCGTGCCACTTTCCTTGACCTCAATGTTCATCTTCTAAGACAAAATATTTTGGTACAAGTCTCAGGTTGCCAAGCCCGTTGTCTTACAAATGGGACACAAATTCTTATGCATTAGCCACTTTTTAATACAGTCTGTATGGTAATCATGCCCACAATCCAGTGATCCTATATTATCTCCATCTTTATACTCCTCCTGCACATAACATAACTCAAGTTATAAGACCAATGTGCACATGCATGAATAAGTCAAAGTAATCATAAGTTACAATGTGAACATGCATACTGAGGACAAAGGATCTGCTAGCTAAGTTTACCTGACAAACACAGCATGGTTCTGCCTCATGCAGAGAACCTGGTTCAGCTGAATACTTTTTCTTTTTCAAAAGTTTCAATATGATCTCCTCACTCAATCCAGTGCTCACATTTCCTATGCGTTCTTCCAGAGCCAATAGCTCCTATCATATTCATAATTATTACATAATAAGAAACTCTCATAAGCAAAGGGACAAAAGGACATTGAGGAGTATACATGTGTTAACATAACCATACAAATGTGGAAATAAGTTTTTACCTCATAAGACATGTTATCAACATCAAGTCGCATATCCCTGTGTCGATCATGAATATCAGCAATTCCAGAGAACACTGAATGATCGAGGATCATAACATCCTGTCATAGAATCAAACCACATGTCTTACAACACTGGCTTAGTTTAAATATGGCAACTCAAATAGCTCGCACAAACCTAGATTAGATAAACACATAAATTCATAATCATATCACTTTCAAGCAGGTTGATGTTGGTTGCAGAGGCAATTTCCCCAAATCAAAACTAAATCCATTGAAATTTATAATTTCCAAGTCCACACTAAGGCTAAGCTGTTTGAATAGACAGATCAAAGGATATATACCAACAGAAGTTAATACACATTATAGAATTAATGCTCATGTCTCAAGACAGAACTTCACAGCCAGACTTCATGGCTTTTTGTTTAGTACCAAAATAGTAGAAGGGTGGTGAATACCAATATCCATGACTTAGTAGTGATTTGATAAATGAGCATAATATAAGCAGACAAAGTACCCAAAGAAATGGTCCAGAAAACAATAGTTGAACATCCTAATATTTCTTGGATTCCAAGCAATGTTCTAACATAAGCACACTGAGAGATCAGTACAGATTCCATCACACAATTTTTTATATTAGAAAACTCGTGTTCATTTTTTATAAAAAGTACAACATATATAAGCTTCAACCTTTTATTTGGACCCTTCAAGCACTTGATACCTGGCTTCCATCATGTTTGCATTTTAATAATATTCTCAATTATACATCTTTTCATTCTTCTAGAAAGGTAGAATATATTACTATCTGACATACCACTACATTATATGCTACCCTGTGCATCTTTCAACATTTTCCCTCAATGAATCCCTCCTCATATTGTTATTAATTATTTCTTGTTTCCTAATGTTCAACAGATATGAACAGAAAATTCCTTGAGAATGCAAGAGTAGGTCTGATCAGAATTGCAAATAAATCAATATTATTGGTAGGGCAAACATTTTTTTGAGGAAGGTAGAGCCAACTTAACACTTCAACACTTAGAGGCAGCTAAACAATAAAACAGGACAAGTAAACACATCTTTTGCATCAGAATTGAACCAGTTTGAAGCAACTGATGCACTATTAACAAATGATAAAAAGGGGACCAAGAAATTTTTACTCAACATCAGTGCATTGCCAACATATACCATTACTTTGAATAAAACTAACCTCAAATCGCAGGTTCCCACCCCTACGCATGAGGCCCAGCACATTGCGAAGCTGCAAAAAGGAAAATGTCAAGCCCTAGAGAACAACTATTCATTAAAAAAAAAATATTGCAACTCTTAACAATGCTTGGAAATTGTCTTGAGAAGCTATCAAGAGATATTGGCTTGTAATCCAAATAAAAGTTAAATTGTTTTTAATTTTTTAGCCAAAGTGGCAACTCAAGCACTTTAGTCAAACCTAAAGGCGTAAGACTAAGATCAGATATTTAATTTCAATCTAAAAATATTTTTTCAAGGAAATAAGAGTCCGATATCACATATGCCTCCATACAACTAAGATACATATTAAAGAAAATAATGGAAACTGAGTTAGGAGCAGTTATAACAGTTATGTGTAGAAAATAACTGTTCTAAAAATCAGTTCTGTTTAGAAACTCAGATAACTGCTTTAGAAAACAGTTCTGTATTAGAAATTGCAGTGTGGCAGTTATGAGTAGAAAACTGCCAGTAGTAATGTATTAGGAGAATATATTTGATAGTATGATGTGTAGTTAGGCAGTGTGAAGTTATTTGTAATTTGTGGACAGAGAATACTATCTGTAGGAGACTTTTGCCTCTACGACGAGTGTATTGCTGTATTGTATGTGATACAGTGATAGGAGACTTTGTCTCTAGGACAGCAAGTGTATTGATGTATTGTGATTGATTTTAGTGTTCAATATTATATTTTACTCCCTCTATCTTTATTTATAAGACATTGTAGACTAATTTACGCTTATTAAGAAAATTGGTTAAAATTTAGATATTAACATTAAATTTGTCTAATTATAATAGTTTTTCAAATTTGTCCTTAACATTATTGGACAATTTCCATAGGAGACTTTTGTCTCTAGGACAGCAAGTGTATTGATGTATTGTGATTGATTTTAGTGTTCAATATTATATTTTACTCTCTCTATCCTTATTTATAAGACATTGTTGACTAATTTACGCTTATTAAAAAAATTGGTTAAATTTAGGTACTAGCATTAAATTTGTCTAATTATAATAGTTTTTCAAATTTGTCCTTAACATTATTGGACAATTTCCATAGGAGAGAAAAAGAAACAAGACAATTGAAATGAAATGTTATAAATTTGTAGGAGATTGTTTAGATGCAATCTTCAGCAGATCTATGGAGTACCCTATCCTCACTCAGTTCAGGGTGTCATATTCTTTAGAGTAGGACAACCTCTTGGCTTTCTGTCTTCTTGGCCTCTCTTCACTTTAACACATCACTTAGTGATGTTTTATTGTGCAGAGAAGGTGCACCCAGGACAGCGCTTTACTAGGTATGCCATTCTTGGAGACAATGTTTGTATCGCCAACGAGAATGTGGCCCTCTCTTTATCACCAGACAGTAAATGATCTAGGTCTCGCAATAAGAAAGGGGGTGAGATAGGCAACAGGTAGCTTGCTACCAGCCAGCCCGGCCATGAGGAAGAGATCTTTGCCAGTGCTGACATGAATCTCAGGTGATGAATAAGGAGCCCAAAAGCGACAAGCAGTCACAGCCGAAGCTTGGCTCTAGGTGATAAGAAATTTTCAAAATTATGTCTTATAAATAGGAGCGATTCATCTTCTTCAATCTCTATAGAAGAGAGAAAGAGACAATTCAGTAACATTCAATTGTGGATTAAAATAGATAAGGACATTTTAGTTAAAAAATAATTAATATACAAAACAATTGAAATGAAATCTTATAATAAGGGACAAGAAATTTTCAAAACTGTTATAAATTTGAATGGAGGGAGTATTACTTTTATCAATTGGTGTTCTCTATCAATTTGGTCCAACCTGCCAGATCAAAAGTAGGTAATTCCTGTGTCCAATGAGGGTAAGATCATGATGGGTGTGACAGAGAGGTAGGATGAATTGGAAGAGAAACCGATTCTACTATCCATTGGTTTAATCATGTGAGAGATGTGAAGATTAAATTAGCAAGGTTAAGCATGGAGGGTTCTACTATCCATTGGTTTAATCTTGTGAGAGAAACAGAAGATCGACTTTCATGGGACAGTGGGAAATGGTGACACAATTTGGGGGGTGACAGTATGAAAATCCTTTTTAAGAACTGGCTGGGTTGAGACAAGAGGGACCAGTGGAAGAGTTTATAGAAGCATTGAATTTCTCTCATCACAAGTTAATCGAAGACCCAAAGAACAATATTTGGGTTATTTTTAGGTGGGTTGCAACATGAAATTAAGCATCAGGTGCAAACCCTTCAACCGAAAACAAGAAATTCAAGTAATGTAGTATAGAGACAGAAATTTCAGATCTGCCTGCATTTGTGGTAGTTATGGGTGGTGGAATGGTGGTAGCAGTTTCAGAACTAAAGAGAGTGACCATTGAAGAGCAGCATAGGAAGAAGAGAGTTGGGATATGTCACTGATTCAAGTTCTAAAACTGCCTCAGCTTAAGGGAAAAAATTCATAATTTTGGTCTAGGAAACTCACATGACAGAAATCTTCTTTCAAGTTCAGCATCTTCTAAGCAAAAAACGGATGGAGATGGCCATAATTTTGGTGTGAAAAGCAGAAGTCTGTGCCATTAACATACCAAGAATTCATGGAAAGTAAAAGCAAGGGTTTATGCTTTTGGTGTGAAGAGAAGTTTCAACACTTACATCAGTGTGCAGAGAAATAATTGTGATTGGTAATTTTGGGGGATAATGAAACCCTAACAAAGATGGAGAAGTAATTGCTATTCAGATGGGTAAGGATAATGTCGAAGAATCAGTTTCCAACTTTTCAGCCTTGGGGACATGGTATGTGTAGAAAATAACTGTTCTAGAAATCAGTTTTGCATTAGAAATTGCAGAATGGTGGTTCTTGTAGAAAATAACTGCCGGTAGTTATGTATTAGGCATATGTATGATGTGTAATTAGGCAGTGTGAAGTTATTTGTAATTTGTGGACAGAGAATACACTCTGGAGTCTGTAGGAGGCTTTTGCCTCTGGGACACCAAGTGTATTGCTGTATTGTATGTAATAGGAGACTTTTATCTCTAGGACAGCAAGTGTGTTGCTGTATTGTGTGATTTCAGTGTTTAGTTATTATATTTTATTACTTCTATCAATTAGTGTTCTATCAGAAACAATCTTTTCCAGCAGTAACAACTACAATAATAATGAAATGCAAGAGAAGAAAGAGCTGAATACAGACCTCAGATACGAGTCTACTACTTCCTTCACCAGCAACAGCCAAAGATCGTAATGAATATGGAATTCCAAATTCACTATCACCTTGCCTCTCGAATGGGTTTACCCCAGATGACAATCCCCTTGATTCAGATGAAGAAGGACCACGGAAGGATGCATAATTATTGCTTGAACTTCCAGCAGCTTCCAAACCAGGAGAAAACAAGGACCGACGAACATACTCAGATAACCTGCGAGGATACTGCTGAGGATTAGGGCGAGAAACCCACGCTGAGGCAGGTGGTGGATTAACAGCTGAATTTGAGCCTGTCCGTGATGAACCAACATTTCCTGGAATACTTAAATTTGCACTATTTGAAGCTCTAGCTGGATTTCGAACCACGTTTCTTAAATTGGTTGCAGGTGGTGGATTGACAGCTGAACTTGATCCAGTCCGTGATGAAGAACCAACATTTCCTGGAATACTTAAATTTGCACTATTTGAAGCCCTTGCTGGACTTCGAACCACATTTCTTAAATTGGTTGCAGGCACAAACATTGGGTATTCTATAATGTTTCTAGGTATACTTCTTGAGCTTGCATCCTCATTTGGAAGATTATTTCTATCTGCACACATAACTGAGTTTGATGAATGATTGTTTGTTGTGCTGGAACCACCACTCCACCTGAATGACTGCACATTCCTTGGTAAAGCTGGAACATGAATTACAAGGGGCTGGCTTTGAGGAACCATAGTATCAACAGGTGGTACTGACCTCAAGTCCAAAGAATTATCAACAGGATGAAATCGTTGCAGTATTGGAGAGGATGAAGAAACACCAGAATTCCTAATAACATTCCCACTTGAGATTGCAGTGGGAGGAATGGAAATTTGTTGACTTGAAGGATTTATCCTTGGACGAAAATTTCTATGGAAGCTTTCTGAGCTTCCTGCAACATTTGACCCAGGAATGCTTTCAGAGGCTCCATCCCCTGTACTCAGGCCAAGTCTTGCATTTACCTGTTCTGTTGAGGCAGACCTGTTAAAACCGCTCCCCCCATAATCCTGAGTAGGAAGAGTGTTCCATGTACTACCATCTGTATGCTGACTATAGCTAGAACTTCCACCGTCTGAGGATTGTCCAACATTTCCTTCAACAGCCTTTCTTTTACAAGATACACGGCGGGTGTCTAGAGAACACCCTGGCCTACCATCAGTATCCTCAACTAAAAAGTCATTAGTTCCAGAAGGAAGCAGAAAAGGGCCAGAACCAATTGCAGGCGGAACATGCTCATTTACTGGTCCACTAGACTTGTTCATGTTAGGAGGATGTTCCACATGATAGCTATCATCAGTGCCACTATCTGCTAAACTTGCATTTAAGTTGAGGTTCTGCTGCACCAAGTGAGAATTGGAGCTGTGCATATACATAGGACTTGTATTGACATTGTCCAATGAAAAAGTATTGTTTGGTTCGAAGCGCCTTTCTTCAAGTCTTGGACCAGTTATAGCACCAGAACTTATTGAAGATGACAATCCTAGCTCTCTTTTCTGCTCATTGTTGGTAACCTCATTCTGTGTATTACTGGAACTTGGCTCACCTAAGCTCCATCCACTCAAGTTCTGCCATTCATGGTTTATAGAATTCACATAAGATGGGTTTATATCACTGGGGGAAAGTACAAACTGATTTTCTGCAGGATTCCGCATATTATTCCAGAAAATATGTTGTTCCACTGCAGCAGCACTTGATGTCGATCCACAATCAAATTCGATGGTTTCTGGCAAGGAACCAATTGTACCTCTCTGCCCTTGCATTGAAGATATCTAGAAGTTTCCAAAGTCAAAAATGTTACCTATATGAAAGGAACTCCTCAGTAAAGCAGGCAAGGAAAGCACTCAGTTTAGCAGATCTGTCCAACAAACAAGAAAGTGAACATTAGGCACTGGAAATGGGCATACCTTATTCACTATCAGTAAAATGCTGTAAGTCACATCAATTAGTGCTTTTTGTGGAAACCCTGTTTCGGATAATCATCTCAAAATGCATTATGTCACTCAAACTATAAACTCCTAAAAGCAACAGTAGTCCTAATTTTGAAAGTTTCCATTTCCTCTAAAAATGCACCAGTCACAATTGCATATATATTCGTAGAGTTTGAATTGTAGTAGCAGCAGGGCTTGTGCTCTATGTCCGTTCTCTTTATACACTAGCACTGAAAGCAAGTCTGATGATTATGACATGAAAGCAACAATAAGTAGCTAAGATCCATTCGGTGATAGCATACAAGATTTCTATCTATCTCAAGGCACATTAAGCAGTGTCTGTTGAAAGCTGAAACCATAATGGGAGAAGGTTGAAGCAACCTATAGGCAGAGGACTCATCTGACTAAGATGCAATCATCTGTATTTGTTTCAGAAAATTGTTATACATCAACAGCAATACTTGACTTAGAATAGCTCATGTGCTGTCCGCACAACTTTTACATTATGGCACAAACCAAACAAATAAAATGAGTACACTTTTTTATCATATACACCAATCAAATCAATGTAAACCTAAGCTTCCCAAACACTAACCTACGATGGGGAACAAGGAGAACGTTTCCAAACACCACAAGCAATCATTACTCAAAACACCTCTTTTATCAACTAATGAACCCTACAGTACAAAACCCAATAATGCAGCATTACCGATTGATTAACACCAAAGAAAATTACACACCCAGCAGAGAAAGAAGACCATATCCCCAAAGAATAACAATAAAGTCAACCCTTTTTTTACAGAACATAATGAACAAAAAATAAAAACAAAAAATAAAAACTGAAATTTTTTTTCCAAGATCAGCAAAACTCTTGCAACGTTTCAAAACCAGGATGGATTAAACAATTCAACACCTAACAAAAACCAGCATAGTTTATCAGAGGCAAAAAAAAAGCATGTAAAATGTTAGGTAACTATATACACAGCCCAAAATCATTGAAAAAGGCTGAATACTCCAATCAAACCCCAAAAGTTGAAAAAAACCCAGAAAAAATTCAAACTTTATAGGTTTTGAATCCTAGAAAACCAGAGACTGATCAGACCAAAGGGGGATGAAGATAAGGGTGCAGGAAACTTACAGGAAGAAAATGAAACAACGCCGATCTATCAGAAAAAAAAATCAAAGGATGACTAACTGAGAGAATAAGCAACGAAAGCACCCATCCATGTTTTGTTATAGATGCTTTTTTTTTCTTTTTTTTTATTAGATTTATTTGTTGTTCCCCTTTCCACACTTGGAGAGGAAAAAAAAATCAAAGAGAGGTAAGAAGGAGGAGAACTGAGAAATGGAAAGGGGAAGAAGAAAAAGAGAAGAGAAGAGAGGGTGCTCTTGGTGGATGAAGAACAAGATTGCTATCAAAATTTGAGATAGGAAAAATCAAAAAATGTGAGGAGAGATTAAAGAGGAGCAGTAATCTTCAATTTAGGAAAAAAAAATAAAATAAAAACAGCCCAATGAAGAGAGAGAGTGTATGCAAAAGTCATAGCCTTGGAGGTGGAGACATCAGCTTCCCTTCCAAAATCCCATTTACTATTTTACTATTTACTATTATTTACATTTTAATAAAAAAAAAAATAACATTATTTTATTGGTGATATTTAGTAAATTATTAATGATGTAACAAAAACAAAAAAGTAAATTATTAATGATGGTAATTGTCCAATTGGTGATTATATTATTTTATTATTTTATTCACTAGGTAATTGGTAATGTGACCAAAGGTTGAAAGGGCGTGCCTGTTTGCCTCTGTTTGGCAGCTTACCAAATGGGTGATGTTTGCATGGGTCCTTCTTTCTTCTGATTTTTTTCCATGAAATTAAGAAATGCATCATCTCTCTCTGTGTTGTGTCTCCAAACACAACAAAATAACATAATGCTAATAAATGACGGTGTTGCCAACACAGCCCCCACTTCCCCAGAAATTTTTAATATATTCAAATAGTATAAGTTTGGGCAAAAATAAATTCAAACTATATTTAATTTTATTATTATTATTATACTATTATTTTTTATTCAATTCAACAACTTAAATTATATTTTGTTATATTTTTACATTTTCATTAAAGTAGTAGTACAATAATACTCTTGGTTGTGGTTACATTACATCTCCTTCACGCCAAGCACCAACCTCTGTATGACTATTTCTCTTTTACCATCTCATTCACATTTATACTTTCACATGCTCCTTCCTTTTCTTTTCATTTGTTTTTTGTTTTTCTTTTTTTATTTCCCCCCTTGTGACTTAGGATTCATTTGATTTATAAATAAATAAATAATAGTGCACGTGGCTTTAGTTATAATATCTAGGGTCCACACCGGATGACTTGCATTTTCCCCTCTTTCTCTATTTGTTGTGCCCAAAATCTTGGTGCTTGCTTGGATGAATTTTGACTAACTATTTATAGACTTTTTTTTTGTTTTGTCTTTCTCCCCACACATGATAATGATATACCCCTCGTTTTGGTTGGGGATAGAAATTACATGGGATGAATAGTAAATAAAAATGACCAAATGTGAAACATCCTAGGGTCACTAAATTTTTTTGTCGGTACAATTTTAGGTGGAACTTAGCCAAAGCGTTTATGTGTGCCTGCCTAGTGTGGTTGTATGGATTGTGATGATAGGAGCTGTAGCTTTTTTAAATTTATTTTTTTCTTCTAGATATTCTCAACCAAAAATTAAATAATAATCTCTCAATATAGAAAAAATTGTCTAAAGAATTGACATTTTATAAAAAAAGATATTTTTTATGTACATAAATTTTAATTAGAAATCTCAAAATTTAAATTTTGAATATATAATTACATTAAATAATTAAAGAGCAAATATTTCAATATATAATAATTTTATTGAGTCTGAAAAACATACTTATTTATCAATAATATATGATAGCAGTAGCTTTTGGGTGTTTGGGATGCATACAACCGATTTTATGGATGAATTTTACTTTGCTTTAAAGAGGTGTGAAGACATGGACCTAAAAGCCCCCTAAGGTACCTTTGCAATGGCAGGTTCCACCACCACCACAAACAACCTCTTTCCTTTCTCTTTAATTTATTTTTTCTTGTTTTTCCATCAACTATGTGTCGGATTCTGATCTTCTTTAAACGGGGTGTGACATTGCTCCTATCGTGGGGCATTCTATTTTATTCTTTTGTGAACTTAGTCATCTTTGTGTGCTACTTCTTTCTTCCCTAACCCAACTTCTAAACGGGGTTATTACTTTGCTTTCCATCTGTCTCCACTACCACTAAGTAATTTTTTTATTATTTAGTTTTTGGCCATTAAATCTACTTCTTGTCTATCCATTTGGTTCGTTTGGCTTCACGGCTCAACGCGTGATGGCCCCTTTGAAAAACAACAGAACCATTAATTGAATAGAATATGGATCTCCATAAGCGAATATCTAAAGTTTTCCATGATTCTGACATTTCTGGAACCTTATGCAGATTATTGTAATATCCAACTCACTATAAAAATCACAAATAATCATATCTATGCATAACTATTTGCTTTTACAATGACTATTTAAATATTGTTGATTCTGTGCATATTTTACGTAATTGCTGCATACGTTTTCTTATGTATAATTACAAAGACTCGTAGCAGAATCAAGATTTCACCAACATCCTTTAACATCAGAAAAATAAATAAATAACTGTATATACTTCGGCCAACTGACAATGTTTCTTCCTATTATTTTTTCAATTTTTATTTTTACTTGTTATAAAATAAATCTACTTTTTTATGTACGGATTATGTATTGTAGAAAACGTGAGCCACGTTAACAATTTAACCCCCAAAAAGGGTTATAATATTAATTATAAACCTTTTATTTTTTTAAAAACAATCAGTAGGATTTTCTTCACACGTTACTTTTCGGCAAATTTCAGTAGAATTAATTATTAAAACAATTAAAATTGATCTTAGAAATTTGTATTGTATTAAACACTAAAAAAATTTAGGATAATGTTTTGCGAAAAAATGTATAGAAATGGTAAAAGATTGTGGAACGGTATGGCTGGACTCAAATCGAATGAATTAGTGTATAACGTGTGAGTAGTCGCATAATTGCATGTTTCAATCCAAATTGAAGTGTCTTATACTAAACAAAGAGGTAAGCTAGTTAACGTACACGAGTTAACTAAAAGGAAGAAAAAAATGTGACAAAAATATTAGCTGACTGTAATAATAATATAAAACAAGTATTAAATTATTAACATAATTATTTTATATTAGCAATTAATTAAAAAAAATATTTTAATAAAAATAATAATAATTGTGTTATATAAATCAATTTGTAATTGAATAATGACGTAAGAATATTTACATTATCGATAAATAAGGTTAAAGCATTAGATATTAGTCGATTGTCATTAGGCATCAATTCGAGTGTTAAATAACAAAGCAGACCTTCGTTGAAATTTCAAATTTGATGCCTACAAACACGGTTTAGTGCTTTTCATCTTTTCATGCCTAACTTGGCCTCTTTCCCTTCCTCATAGCCAAAAAGAGAACAAAATAATTGTTTTTGCCCGGTCAATCGCAAACTCTGAGAAAGAGATAATGGGAAAACTTATAATTACAAATGAGAAATAAATTGATGATTTAATAATATTCGACCCCATGATTGTTTCACATCTGCCACGCTTCATACACAAAAACAACTTTTCTTTGAAAGAAATTGGGCATCATTAATTGGCCCAGCTTAAAACAAAAAAAAAAAAAAAAGGGAATTAATTCCTATATTATTGGTAAAATGTAGTCAATGTTTCTGTATTTTTATATTACTAAATTTGAATTTTAAACTTAATATTTTAAAAATATAATAAATTCTTAGAAAAAATAACTAATTCATTTGTCACGTCTGACTAAAATTAAAAAAAAAAATAGCAATTTGTGTTATTACGTTTACATCTGTTAGATGGATTTATGTTTGAAGTATCGTCTGACATTAAATGTTTACAAGTACATTTTTTTTAACATGGATTCGAATACTATCTTAATCATAAATTACTACATTGCCCAAAAATTAAACTCTTTTACTAAAATAAAGTATAAAAAAAATTGAAGTAACCCCAATGTGGCTAAAAAATGAGAATGAGAGGTGAAAGATGGACATGAAAAGTATAGGCATAAGACAGGTCGCACCACTCAAGTTCACTTGCGAAAGCATTCTTGTATCTAATAATTCATGGTACTGTCTGGCATGGACGCCCAATAAAAAAAACAAAACAAAACAAATTTTCAAAGCTATAAACCAAAATGGGATTTGTATTGAAATTTAAAAATGAAGAAAAGGAAAAACGGAAAACTAAAAGAATAGTAGAGGCATATGAGAGTGATTAGGACGCGCTAGTAACGAGGAGTTTGACCTTAATGCAATGCACGTAAATTATGAAAAGTGGCACTAAATAACAAAACAAGGATCAAACTTGAGACAAATGGTTAGGTGATGAATTCAAGATGTTGAGGCACCTACAGGATACAAGCACATAAGAACAGCGAGGAAATTTAAATAAGTTGGCAAATATCAATTGGGCACTAATGATTCTAGATATTAGTATATTAGTTGTTTGATTTGTTGTACATTAGAATTAAATTAAATATATAAAACATTTTAAATTGGTTTTTTCATTTAATAGAGAAGGTATTGTGAAAAAAAAAAAACCATAATAAACTATAAGATAAAAATGTACTTGTAACAATAAAATAAATTATCTATAAATAAATGTAAATTATTAAGTTAAAGTGTAGATGCATTACAAAAAATAAAATAATTAATAAAAATATGTTTTTAAGAAGATTTTTATTATTATTGATTACTTAAAATGGATATTTCATACCATATTTTAATATGAAAATTTATAGACTTATTCAAATTTGCATAAGTTTGTTTTCAATTTCTAAAATTTAAAATTAATCTTTTTAATTTTTGTAATTTAAAAAAAATCTGTTTAGAGATTTTCTTGTTGTGAAAAAATGAGAACTATGAATTTGAGTTATACAACTATATGTAAATTATCATAATATAAAGTTAGGTAATGATCATATAGTTATTAGAGAAATGAGAGATGAGAAGGTGGATTATGATAAACATCATACATTAAATTTTTATGTCAAATTATCAATAATATAAAAACTAGACCGGAGCAAAAGCATGTCCATATTCACGAATAATTACTTAAAGAAAAAATAATTAAATTTTATAATCTTCCATATTCATGGATGATTACTTAAAGAATAAACAATTTGATTCTATGATCTTCAAAATCTATATACATGGTCTCTTTTAATCTTCTTTAGTAATGAGATATTAGAAAAGAAATTTTAATACATATGACTTAGAAACCGTAATCCCTTTCATAACAGTCAAGTATCCTTTGAATTGTGTCTTTATAACCTTATTTTTAGTAATGAAAAGTTGTGTCTTTACAATTTTATACTCATTCACAAAAAGTTATGTTTTTACAACTTTATAGTCATTAACCAAAAGTTGTGTTTATATAACTTTATAGTCATTCACAAAAAGTCATGACCATCAAATATTTCTTATTTTTATTTCACTTATCATAATAATAGAAATAAAACTTATGATATTTGCACATTATATATAGACCACACTAAATGAGATCTTATAAATCACAATAATTTTATCCTTATAAGATCACTCTAATAGGGACAAAAGATATTGTAGATAACATAATACATAATTTTTATATAAAAACTCACATATTAGAAAATATTTTACAATCTGTCACTTCAGTCATGTGTATCTTTATTCATGTACTATAACTTTATAAGCTAAAAATTATTATCTTTACTAACATCTCTAAAAATTTCGTTCATTAATTACATTAATATAGGATAAAAATAACCATCAGTACCTTTATCATGAAGATCTATCAACAACCACGTTCATCAATATAATCAATAACATAGAGTTTTTTTTAATTAGTTCTACTTTGTTTTGATGATACCATTGCTTTAGTACAATATAATAGAGTTAAACACAATAATTGAAAAACTAAAATAATTTTATTTTTAATCAAATAAATATCATAAAACATAAGTATCTTTCATCAAGCAAAACACAAACTTCCACTATAATGAATTATCATTTTTAACACCATTAATTACTATAATAAATTTCTTACTATTTTAGAAATTAGTGGAATAATTTGAAAACTTTGACGATTGAAAACAAACCTCAATTATTTAAATAATTAATTCTCATCTTTTAAGTTTTAATATAAAATCATATAACTTAAATTTTTCAAAAATATTATTTATCCTCGCTAACTCGTCATTAGTTTAAAAATATTTGATAACATAATTAATCTAAACAAAATTATTTATCATGAAAATATCATAAATTGATAAATATCTATACCATGAAAAAGTTTAGTTTGCACATTCATAATAATTACACCTATAAAAAATATTAAAAAAATATTATTCTTAAATAAATGAATTAAATAAAATATTTATTTTTTCAATACATCTTTGAAACATATTAAATATTCACTTAAACATTTTAATTTTCATCATTAAATTATTATAATTTACCCACACAATATATATTAGTATTATGAACTTTAAAATGTAATACATTTGAGTCACTTCTTAAAAGAATAGTATAATATAAAATAAAGACCTAATATATCTTATTCTAAATAATAAAAGACTAGAACTTAAAGCAATGATTAAATGAAATCTAATTCTTATATTTTCATTAGAAATCTAGTAAGCATCCTTAGAGAGTTTTTTTTCTTGAACCTTTGTTAAAGCTCAGAGTAGTCAATTTATTTCATCGTGGTCAGTCATATCTGAACATTATTCTCCAACTAAAAAAATAAAAAAATACACAAGTGAGTCATCCACTTCACAAAAAAAATGTATACATACAAACACAAACTTCCTAAATTATTTTCTTTCGATCGCAACTCGTTCCAAATTAGATGGTTAGTTGGACTTCATATTATACGGATCTCGTTAGGACTCTTGAAACTTAGTGAACTTACTTTTAAGTTCAATGCACACATTATTTAAGAGCTTTCTCTCTTAGTCTCCAAGGTTCAAAAATAAAATAAAAAATTTAAAAGTCAATAGTCAAAGTCAACAATTAGATCATTTTATTATAATATAAATTAAGGTCTCCCTAATAAGATTTGATAATCGTAATTATCCACTAATAAACTCATAATCTATATACATATATACACAACATTAAAAGTCCATTAATTATGAAAAATAACATATCATATTAATTGATAATGAAACTAAATAGTCTAACTTTTTATCGCATATTATCCACAATAATAATTTCTCATAATTTATTTCTAACATTTACTATATTTTCCTAATTATTTTCACTTACTTTTGAGTCACTGCTTTTTAAGTTCTAAAAAATATTAAAACTAACTACTTAAGTCTAATGATCCTAAATTTTTACAAAGGTCATTCTACATGTCTCATAGTCTCCTATGATTTTCCTAAGCCTAAATAAATTTGTTTACCATTATTTTATATTTTCTCAAAGTTACCTATCCAAGATAGAGCATTCAACTATTCATTTTTAATAAATATTAAAAAATTTCAAAAAATTCTAAATAATTTACCTATAAATATCTAGGGTATCATAAGCTCACAATAAATTTTCCAAGGTGTACATGATCATTACCATACTTATATTTTTTCAAAATTTCATCAAAATAACTTTCTAGAATTTTTTTAAGGTTATAGACAAATTGAACACCCTTAAAATAAAATTAACTTAAAAGTGGTAAATGATCTTAGAAAATATGAAAAAAATTACAAATGAACCCAAATACCCTAAGAACTTCAAACATATCGTCATTTTACATAGAATCAATTGCCACATATTAAAAAAATAGTAGTTACCCATCACTCATTTATTCATTATCCCTTCTATATTACTTTTACCAAACCAACATGAAAAGTCATAAACAAATAAACTAAATATACAGTAAAGTCATGAAAATAGCTATCAAACAGTTTTGAGGTAAGGACCTTTCAAACCCTTTATCCTAACTTCAAAATACTTGATGATAAGTATTGATGAAAAAAACTTGTTATCTCCTCTATATTATACTTAAATTTTGTTTTAATACAATGATTGGATTTTTTAGGATTTAGATATGACATTTTAGAAATAGAAAGGAAGAAAATAGCCCTTGGAGAGAGAAGCATAACTTAAAACTTTTGATGGCCATAAATGATTTTAATTAAGTTAGGTCTGGGTCCATCTAAATTTTCAAATTAATTTCATATATAAATTTTTTTACTATTTTGCTTAAATTTTATTACTAGCCTATTATGTATAGTTCTATTTTAATTATATATCTCTTCCATTTAGTAGTTAATTTAATTAATCTCTTATTAATTATTTAATATTTATATTTTTAAATTGATTAATTTTCTACTT
>JAMLFT010003019.1:0-23262 GCA_026544285.1 Pachyrhizus erosus | reverse complement strand
GCAGAAAATTAAAGTTTTTAAATTTTTTCCAAACAATTTTTAATTTAAAAGGATTTTTTAAGCTAAAAAAAACTAACAAATAACTTTTACTTTTTTTTAAGTTCGTATTTTTAAATTTAACTTAAAAGTAGCTTATAATAAAATAAAAAAATAGATAAAACAACTTTAATTCATTTATCAATCTTTCATTAAATATTTAATAAATTTTAATGATAAAACATTAAAGGATAATTTATTAATAATGTGACAGTTGATTTATTGCCTAACTTGCGTTGATATTATTTAACTATACTCATAATCTTTTAAATATTATAATTTTATAATTTTAGATTTATGAATTTTAATTGTAGAAATTAAATTTTGTAAATTTTTTTAGTATTAAAGTAATAGTATATACTAATAATATTAAACTTGGTATTAATAAATATATTAAAGAATTAATACTAATATAGAAGGCATTATAAATTTAAACTAGTTTATATTTATTGATTAATATTTATGTTACCCAATAAATATATATTAATTTATATTTATTAATATTAATTTTAATATTATTAGTATTAAGTACTCATTATTATTACTTTACTGTATATTTATTTTGTTTATTATTTTAATCAAAAGGAGTAATTCAAGATTTTTTTTAAAAACTATGTGCATGAACCTTTTATTAAAATCAATTTATTAATTCTTCAATAAATTTCTTTTAAATAAAATAAAACTTTTTTTTCGAGTATGTAACAATTTACTACGTTGATGCATGATTATTCATCTTCAACTGTATGGAATGTTATTTAAAAAAAGGCCCATTTCTTTGAAATATTTCCCAATTTCTTCACCTTTTTAATAATTTTTTTCATTTCATTTATTGCTTATCTTTCTGGTGTAAATAATTGTTTATTTTTTTTATGTTTTTTAGTTGTTTTTGGTGAATTTTTCATTTATTATAGAAACTCTTTTGTTAAGACCTTTTATTTTATAAACTCTAGTGTTTGCTATTCAAGAGTTTTTTTTTTAAGAAAAAAGGAAATTTAAATTTTGCTAATTTGAAGTAACCGTTTTCAATGAACTTCATATGATGATGATATTTTTTTTACACGTAAATAACTTTGAACTCAAATTTTAGTGTGGAAGACTATTATTTTACTCCTTTCATTTCAAAACTTCGAGTGTTTTAATTTTTTTTTTAAAAAAAAACTTTAGTTGTTTTTAGAATTTCAATACGTAATTTTACAATTTTTTTCAATCACACCTTTTTATATAGTTGAATAATTAAGATTTTTTTTAGTGAAGTATTAATAAATTTTGAGTTTTACAATATAGTTATAATAAAACCTTAATGTAACTCCACACATATTAAGAATAGTACGTAATAAATGAATTATTTTATTGAAATAATTTAATAAAGTATTTTGATAAATATATTATTTATAACTATTGGGTAATTAATGATGATGGTTAAAAAATTGATAGACACAATAATAAAAAACTTATTAAATTGATATAACTGAAAATAATTAAAAAAAATCATATTAAATGGTTGAATTAAATTATGGAAGATTTTTAGTGATAATTGTAGGTGATAATGAATTGTAATGCAAGGTTTTATAATATTTAAAAATAGTTTGTTATATTTCATATTTATTGGGCATGATATTTTAATATATGTGATTTATTGAATTTAATTAATATATTAATTGTTGATAGTTGTAATTTAATTTATTGACTTGTTTTGAGGATCAAACCTTATAGGGAAACCTTATTTTGAATTATGATGAGCTTATTACGTTGATGTAATTTTTGTAAATTATTAACTGTTGACTATTATTTTATTAAATTGGATTTTGAAGACAAGGAAGGGTGACCTTAGGACATTATGTGTTAGATACTTGATTCTGGTGCATGCGATAATAAATGTTTTAATTGAGAGAAAACAAGAGTTTTGAATTTTCGTTAAACAAATGAACTCCTAAAAGAGAGTGCATTTGGTAAAATTGAGGTGTCATTAAGTAATTTGAAATTTATTATGAAAGTAATGTATCAACAATAAAAGCACATAGTCTAAATGAAATAATGTAACAAATTATTAAGTAATAGGAATTAGAATCTTGTACATAAATAATCGTGAACATAGCAATGAATATTAGTACCTACGCGATGGACTCGAAAGATGACATATTTGACATAACACATAAAACTAGTAGTGAGATATTTCGTAAAGTTTTTAAATATGAGCAAATTACAAATATTATTCTAATGAAATACAGTATATGGTGTGAAACTATGATATTGGAAGTGATTAATTATTTTACATTTTGGTGAGGATGTACAAAATAAGGATAATTCTTTTTTGATGGATTATACAAAGACAACGAAAACAAAAATGTTTGAGATGAAACGAGACATAATAAAATATATTGGCACTTTGAGGTGATGTACCATTCGGTGAGCAAGGTTATGGTGATACTTCAAAATGTGTCATTGATGATAGTCATATGTTATGTGATTAATGTCAAATTTTGAGCCATCAAAATAGTGGAAAGATGATTATAGTTTTCATGTGTATAGTGACAAGTATACTAGAGGAAATAATAGTCATTGTATCAAGAGCATGAAGGGTCACACGAACTGGTAATTAATAAAATTAAATGGGGATTTAAGTTGAGGAGATAGTCATTAGAGCCTTAAAGATGATTAGGGTCAACTAAAAAGTAAATGAACCCTAAAGAAAATTTGAAGAAAAAATTTATTACTTCAAAAGAGCTTTTTTGCCAACATATGTGACCTTTTTTCCAACATATGAGGCCTTTTTTTTGTTTTATAAAAATGAAGAATAAATGTTTTTTTGTTGGTGGGCCTAAAACTCAAGTTTTAGTTGCTTTAGCCTTGGGTCAACCTTGGAGATGATAAGACAAACTAATACTTGATAGATTAGATCCCGAGTTGACGAACCTTGGGGATGATTAACACCAAGTTGTGAGGAGTTTCACATGAAGCCAACTTGATAATCTCGATCGAAGCAAGATAATTCCAATCAATGAAAATTCTACTTAAGTATATAGGAAAGGGAAGACTCCCAATAATCATCCATCTTAAGTTAAAGTAAGATCACTTAATTATGGGATTCTAATGACAATGAATCCATATAAGTATAAGTGCAAACTAACATTTTATTTTGGAACGTGTGTGATTCGTGAGACTACTATTTAGGACAATAATGTTTGTGTTTGTGATCTAAAAGTCTTGTTTGTTAGTTTAGATGAGGAGGAAAACTCACTTTGCATTTTTTTTTTAGATGAAAGCTAATATTTTGGTATGACAGACGATGATGAAATGAGATTACTACTACAAGTGCTAACGAGGTGGATGAAATGATTCAAGGAAAAAAGATTCTATAGGGATGTTTCATGAGTTTCAATGAAAATATGAGTTAGATTTGTTGAGTCACTACTTTGAATCTCATTATTTTATTGCCTAAAAGACGGTAGACAAGACTCCTATTTTATAATATATCATTTTCTCATATGTGACTTAGATGTATTGCATTTTGAATTTCAAAAATACTAATATGTATTTTTATGGATAAATTATAACGGTTTAATGATGAAAATGAGAATGTTCAAATGAATCTTTATTTCATTTCAATAATATTAATGGAAATCAAATATTTTATTAATTAATTTGTTTCTTTAAGGACGATATTTTCTTAATAGTTGTTTATTGATATGATTATGGAGGATATGCAAACAAAACTTTTTTTAGAAATTTACCAAGATATGATGTTTTTCATAATGTGATTTTATTAAAACTAATTGTATTAACATATACTTTTAAATTAATGATAAGTTAACGATGATAAACTTCTTTTGAAAATTATAAGTAATGTGATTTTATCTAAACACTAAAGGGCAAAAAAAAAAAATTCTTTATATATTTGAGGGTTGTTTTCAATTGTGAAGTTCCAAATTATTCTACAAATTTAAAAATAAAAAAATTATTATAATAATTAAGGATGTTATATACAAAAAATATGTGTGACACATATGGAAAATCGTAAAATGGAAGTTGACTCATTTGCGAACCTTTGATGTAGTAACAAAATGTTAGGTGTATTCCTCTTATTGATTGGTATTAGAACCCACACCATAACACGTGACAAAACCTAATTCCTAATTATAGAGCTTAGTTGATAAATAGTCACAGTTAATTACTTTCATGAGGAATGCTAGTAATATTCTATTTGACTTTCTCTTTCTAGTACTCTTTATGTAATTGATTGAAAATAATTAAATAAGAGACTAGATTTATCAAAATTGATTATTTTTAATAAATTTTAGTCAATTACATAAAATATTAAAAAATAATATCAAAAAGAGTATCACTACAAACATTCCTTTTACTTCCACTATGACATAGTTTCAACATAAAACTCTAAGTGAAATTAACTTAAAAATACATCCAAGTTTGTTTATAAATGGATTTTATTAAAATCAAATATATGCCACTTTAAAACAAACTTCCCTCCAATGAAAAAAAAAACTCGCCTATAATTGTTTCATGCTTATATATAACAATTTTTTGTTGTTGATTTATAGTATTATGATGTTGGAAAAAAAAATTTAGATAATATATATCTTTTACTAAAGATAATAATGTTTAAGTTGAATAAGATTATCATAAATAATAAAATTTTTAAAATATTTAATACAATTACATATCTATAACTTGAATTTAAAACTACTGGTTAAAGTTTAAAATATAAAATAAAAGTAAAATGTTTTCAACTAAGTTGCAAAGGCAAAATAAAAGTCCAAAAATATTGATCTCAGTATTCCTCAAATGTTTCAAACTCTATAGACAATAAATAAAAGTAAAAATAATATTCTTTTTAATCCCAGTTGGTCTTCTTTTCTAAGGGTTGAAATTTCTCATTCCTATATAGAAAATAAATAATAATAATAATAAAATGAATAAAAATGTAAAACTAAGTAATTTTCTATAATATATATATAGATATCATAAGAGTAAGAAAGTAAAAATAAAATGCAGTAGTTCTGAAGGTATTAAAATGATCACAATAGAAAGTTTCCCACAATAGTCTTTTGATAAATCAAGTAATCAAACTAAAATAAAACACTAGATGCCTAAATAATCCAGCTTGTCGTAGACGCATAAATCTGGTAGAAACAATTCCACAGCACATGGTCTCGGGGATTGCTATTTTGCGCAACAAGTTTGGGACCATATGCACCCACTTGCTTCACAACTTATACTTGAATTTTCATTATAATGCCAATTTACGAACGTGGTTGCATAACATTTGTCCTTTCAATCAATGTCAATGCCTTCCATTTGATGCCATGTGACTACGGAATTAATTGATTTCAATTGCACGTCTTAAATTGTTTTGTCATTTTCATGGGTCCTTTAAAGCCATAAATCCAAATGGTGATATCTCATGGAAGCCAACTCAACTCAATCAGATTAGACGAAACTTAAAACTGTTGGTTACTAAAGAATTATTTGATATTATTCACGAAATTTCTTTTGTGCTTTCTCAATTAAATTAGGATATTAAATTTTCTTAGTTGCTTACATGCACAAATCCTGAGTTTCTTCCCTTTTTTGTAGCTAGACTCATCGGCTTTATTGTTGAAATATGCATTTACCAATTATCAGTTGACAGTAGAAAAATTATTTGGTGCTTCTAAATTATTACTTAATTCATAATTTTATATCACATATAATTAAGTATTATTAATTATATTTTATTAAATTTTAAATTTTAAATATATATTACATATAAATTAATTAAAATCGTAAATAGGTGATAGTTGAATCTATCTAATAATTTCTCCAAACAAACCTGTCACACACGCATCCTTATAATGGTAGACACGTCTTTTATTTCTGAAAGGGAAACGAGGAACGTAAATTTCATAAGGGGAGCAATTGTTGTTTGGAATAGGATTATGGTTTTAGGCTTTTAGCTAATTTTCATGTGAAGAGTAATTAAATTAATTTAATTTTTCTTGTAAATTAAATTTTTTTATTCCATATTATGTAAAAGACTGATCAAAACTATATATGCATATAATAATAATTTCTTTTATTATAAGATGTATTATTTCATCAAAGAAAAAATAATAATATAATAAATAATATGGTAAAAGATAAAATGAAAAAAAAAAAAAAAGTAACTCTCTTTAAAATATGTATTTAACCAATTCACTATAACCAATCAATCATGCTCTGATGCTCTCGCACTTTCCACGTGATCCAATTGTTTAATTATTTGTGAATAATAGGCAACAGCGAGAGTGGACCAAAAACACAAGACAGCGAAATCTGCCGACATATTATTTTGCAGGATAATGTTTTTTTCATATAGTTTAAAGGCGTAATTTGAGTGTTTATAATTTTACAAATCAAGTTTGGGGTTTTTTTACTTATTTTTTATATAATAAATTAACAATATTAAAAATAAAAATTATTTTAATATAGATAATTATGTTTTTAATATTTAAAATATATAAAAAAAATATTATTTATTTTTAATATTATTAAATTAAAAAAAATAATCACACATATTATCCATCATGGTTACATTAATAATTTTTTTAATCTATTTTTAAATGATAAATTAATAATATATTAAAATTATTTAATTTTAAAAATGTTAAAGATTAAATATATAATTAAATTTTTATAAAAATCAAAATTATATATTCACATTATTATAAGGATAAAAATAAATTTTAAATTTTTTTTCTTTAAATATAAAGGTTAAAGTGTTTTATGTTTATAATTTTGAGGTATATTAGATTATTTAAGTTACAAAATTAATAAGCAAAACAATATTAGCCTCTCCATTTACTAACTCCCTTGTACAACAAATAAAAGGAATTATCATTTTGCCTCAAAACTAACTCATCCGAGAGTATCAAATGAGTTTTTTTTTTCCTAAATATCTTAAAAAGGTTAAATGCAAAACGAAGATTTATCTATCATTTTCCAGCATTAGTGTGCATTTGGATAAATAACACAATTAAACGTTCGTTAAATATTTGTTACCATATAATCAATTAATTATGTATAAGTTTTTTTTTTTCCTTTCAAATATTTTATTAATTAATTTTAATGTCAAATTTATTTTGATTTAATATAAGTATTATAAAAAATATTTTTTCAACCATCATAAATTACTTTCTTTTTATCATTTTTAAATATTTGATTTCTTAACTGATTATCTTTTTTAATCTATCATTTATATTTTTATTTTTTAATTGAATTTTAATCATTTTAAAAATAATATTATATTATAACACAAACTATTTATCTAAAGACAAAATATATTTTATATATTAGGAGTATTTATTTATTATAAAACTATATGGGATAAAATACTGGTAATTATTAAGAACAGGCTAATGTGAGTTTTGTAATCATTAAGTAATTTTTAAATAACGTGATGGCAAGGCCAATTTCATGCCAGGACCATGGTTGTCTGGAGCACATATTTTCCATCTTACCTTGTCCCTTGCTGATTAGCCCAAACTATAACTAAGAATAGCGTACGTAAAAAAGTGTTAAAAGAAATTTGAGTATAAACAAGGTTAATGGGATTAAAAAAAGAAAAACCCTTTCCATATGTTTCTTCACTTCATTCTAGTTAAAAGAAACCGTCCTTTCCCTTTTCGCAATTTTAACGCCTTTGATCACTACTGCCGTTGATGATGGAAATCTTACAAGCCACAGCGGAGAAGATGGGGATGAGTTCCAAGAGATTTACAACACTTTTTGTTGTATTTTTCATATCATTTTCTGTTGCTGTCATAGTTTCTTCAATGTACCGAAACTCAAGCTTGGCTATTTTTGAGGGTTTATCGTCGTCACCCCAAGGTAGGGAAGCAGCTCAAAACGTTACAATCAACGGTTTTCCATCAGATGAGAACTTAAGAAGAAGATACAATAATACAGTATCGGTGGTACGTACGTAACAGTCCTTAATTATTAATTTTTCATTTTTCTAACTGTTTGTTTCATTAGACATCATTAGTTCTTCTTTTGTTAATTAATTCCGGACTAAGACTCAGTCTATTTTGGTAATGGACTTGGCAAAGTTAAGGTGTTGGCAGGCAATTTTCAAAATGGTACCGCTGGCGCTGAAGAAGAAAGAGCTACAACTAAGAATATCACTGCATCAGAAGTAGGTGTGTACTGTATGTATTGATCATATACGCAGCATAATAGCTAGTTTAGCTGTAAGCGTGAGTTTTTCTAACCGATTCCATTCAGAAGGCAAAGTACAAAGAGGAGCAATTTCGAACGTTACTGCTGAGTTGCTGACTGATGGGCCAAACGTAACAACTCATGTCTTTGAATTGGGAGGAACATTCCAAAATGTAACACAGCATAGCAGCGTAGGTGGAAAAGAAGGGAGTAATAATGACAATGTCAGCAGTAAGCAACACGTTGTATGCTTGTGTTTTTATTACTATTTCCATTCAACTTCCATTTGCCGTGTTTGTTTCTTAAGGACCAAAACTCACGTTACTTCCTTAATGAACTAGGTGGAGTTAAGGATCTGCAAGGAAGAACTGAGAATATCACAACAGCAGATGGTGGTGCGTGTTATACTGCTATTTTCTCGTTATTTTTGTTGCCAAAATATTTTTATTCCGTCCCTGCCCCCTCCATTTTAGTGCTTGTAATTGTACGTCAAAGTAGTTTTTAAACTTAACAACATAGTAAAATTATTAGTCATATTATAAATTAATTAATTTAGTTCGTTAAATTGTAATATATAATAAAATAATTGTAAATCATCAATCAATTTAATATTTCTTGTTATTAACTCAAGATCGTTAAAAAGAACGAAATGATATGTTAAACGTATGAATGACAAAAATTAGACACATATATACGTGGTTGACATGTCATAGAATAAAAATAACTAAAATATTAATGATATAATAAATTTTTTCTTTATATCTTTGTTTTTTTTTCTCCAATAAATTTTTATTAGTATTTTGATTCAAACATTGAAAAAATTGGACCATACTGACTCTTAAAATTAAATTATGTGAAACATGTATAATTAAACAGGCTGTCACTTAGTTTTTTAAGGACAATTAATGAAAAACTAATGAGTTAAGAAAAAATAAAACAGGAAAGAGAAAAATTAATTATTATCCCATCAATTTTTTTGTCATTGACAACATGTATGTGCATCAAATTAGTTGTGAATTCTATCTTTTTATATAAATGTTAAATAACATTAGCTAATAATAAATAAATAAAATTGATTATTGATTTACTATTTCAAGTTTTATTTTATTTTTTTAATTTTAAGAATCAATTTAGTAAGTCATTACATTTTTGGAGACTAGATTAATTAATAATTTGTAATTACAAAAGTCATTTTGTCATTTTATTAATTTTAAGAATTAATTTAACCGACTATTATAATTTTAGTACTATAAATTGGCATTGTTTTCTAATTCATTATCACTATTTTTAGTCAGTAAAAAATTGTTCTTTTGCATTTATCGTGAGCGTGGTTGAGGACTCTTTAACACAATTTAAAAAGCACCTATATGGCTATTAGTTATTACCATTGTTCCTTTGATTACTATAATTTCCTCTCACATTAAATTGTAGGATAACACATACGATACCCTGATTAGTGAGATTGTAGAGTACATCTTTTGGTCATTTCTTCCTGTACTTGCTAACTAATCTACGATGTTCTTTATTAAATCAACAGTCTTGAAAAACGCTTCATTGACAAGTTCAACGAACGTATCAACTCCAGAAGCTGTTAACCTTGATGACAAGGACAAACTACTTGGTGGACTTTTAACCTCTGGGTTTGATGAAACATCATGCAAAAGTAGGATGCAGTCCCACTGGTTCCGCAAAGCTTCTCCTCACAAACCTTCTCCATATTTGATATCTAAACTACGTAACTACGAAGAAATTCATAAAAGGTGTGGACCTAATACTAGAGATTACGACAAAAGCATGGTAAAGATTGTACGTTCAAAGAACAATGGTACTGCTGCTAAATTGTGTAAGTACATAATCTGGACAGCT
Source organism: Pachyrhizus erosus (assembly GCA_026544285.1). Taxonomy (NCBI): domain Eukaryota; kingdom Viridiplantae; phylum Streptophyta; class Magnoliopsida; order Fabales; family Fabaceae; genus Pachyrhizus; species Pachyrhizus erosus. Next base: position 13,167 of record JAMLFT010003019.1, on the reverse strand, counting down.
GTTAATGGTTTGGGAAACCAAATGATTAGCATGGTTGCAACATTTCTTTATGCCATCCTAACTGATCGAGTGCTGCTTGTAAAATTTGGGAAAGACAAGCATGACCTGTTTTGTGAGCCATTTCTCCATTCAACTTGGATATTGCCACAGAAGTCGCCCTATTGGTCTTGGAATGAACAAAATGTCGAAACATATCAGACCATGCTAGAGAAGGATAAGGCTAGCAATTCAAAAGAAGGTTTACCATCAGCTCTGTTTATTAATCTACAATTCACCAGTGATAATCCTGAGAAATTTTTTCACTGTGACCATAGTCAAGATCTTCTTCAGAAGGTCCCTATGTTGATTGTGCAGTCTGATCAATACTTTGTCCCTTCTATGTTCATGAACCCATTTTTCAACTTGGAGATTGCCAAAATGTTCCCAGAGAGAGACACTGTTTTCCACCATTTGGGTCGCTATCTTTTTCACCCTTCAAACGAGGCATGGGAACTAATCAGCAGGTACTATCAGGCACACTTGGCCAAGGTAGATGAGCGTGTAGGCTTACAGATAAGAGTATTTAAAGCTGATTCTACTCCAAAGCATGCAATCATGAATCTTGTTTTAAGCTGCATATTAAAGCAAAAGATACTACCAAAAGTGGATTTGCAAACTTCAGTGTCTTCTATTGGAAAAAACCAAACTGTAAAGGCAGTTCTGGTGGCTTCTTTATATCGGGAGTATGGAGATTATTTACAAGCTATGTATCGGAAGAAACCAACAGTTACTGGGGAACTCATTGAAGTTCATCAGCCAAGTCATGAAGGGAAGCAAAAGTTTAACGATAACAAGCATAATCTAAAAGCTTGGATAGACATATATCTGTTAAGTTTATCTGACGTGTTGGTGACTACCTCTCTCTCTACTTTTGGTTATGTTGCTCAAGGATTGGGAAATTTAAAGCCATGGCTTCTTTATAGGCTAATTGGTAACAAGACCCATTTTCCACGTTGTGAACGAGATTTCTCATCAGAGCCTTGTTTTCATAGCCCTCCCAAGCATTACTGCAACGGAGAGCCTATGAATGATATTGTTTCTTCTTTCCCCTTATTGAGGGAGTGTAAGGATTTTAGGTTTGGTGTGAAGTTGGCGATTAATAGTTCTATGTAGTTGTATCATTTTTGTCAATCTTTCAAAGGAAAATTCCTAATTGTAGTGCCTTTATACGGTTCAGTTGACAAATAGTGCCCAATTAATCAATATAAAGTTCCAACTTCAAAACGAATTCACCTATAATTGTTTTAACGTTTTTTTTTTTTGTTGATTTGGTTATCAATCAATCGACATACATATTATTTATTGGCTTAAAAATTTCTTATTTTTTAAAATTTAGAATAAATTTATTTTTCGTCTCTATATTTAAAATTGATCTTTTTTAATTTTTTATTTAAAAAATAATTTTTTTTTAGTCATTTTTTCAAAATATCATTAAAGACTTCACTTATATGACTAGTTAATTATAAAATGCTTGTATGGTAACTTATTTTGATTTTACATTACTATTATGAAACATTATCAAATGTGTTTTTTTAAGTATTTATTAAAATGACATTTGGACAAAGGATGTTTAAACAAAATGACTAAAACTTTTTTTTTATTTTTAAATTAGGAGTTTTTCTAAATTATAGGAATTAAAAGATTAATTTTAAATTTGGATGTCCAAAGACAAATTTATTCTAAATTTAAAGAATTTAAAATATATTCAAGTCTTATTTATTTATACAAATATATTTTTTTTTGTTAAAAAAAAAAAATCAAAAGAAAAGGGAGACACTACACTCTAAGAAAGCAAACTCCTGAGGCATCTACTTGAAGCAACAAACCCAACTCCGGAGGTAGATGATAACATGAATCAACGTATCCATACACCGCGCACCCATTCTGGCAAGAAAATTTGTAAAAAAGTTTCTTTCACGAAACGTGTGTTTAAGACAAAATGTTCTTTCACGACCACGAGCCACAAAATCACAGATAATTGTAATTTCATTAGAAAATTTGTGGTATCTAGGAACACCATTCTCCACCAGCTTTATAACTTTCTTGGAGTCTAAAAAACAAATTATATTTTTGAATCCAGCCTCCCAACAAATGTGAGTTCCATGAAAAAGTGCCATAAGGTTGGCATAGAGAATATTGACTTTCCGACATTGCCATAAAACCCGAGCATGTATAGACTAATATGATACATAATCCTCCAACCCAACTTCTCTTGAATTGGTAACAGAACTCCCATCAATATTTATAATGGTAGTATCTTCATTTCCATCATGCCACGAGACAAAACGCACTTCATGCCTATTGTCCACGTGATGATATATATACCAAATGTTGTGGCAATAGCCTTAAGTAGAGCCTTCATTCTACATAAAATATTATAATCATACGATGGTTGATCATGAAAAGCCTTTTTTATTCCTAGCACACCACAAGCATCACATACCAATTGGAACAATTTTGCCATAAATTCTCTCTGCCTCACAACCACCTAATCCAACCAATATTAGACACAAGTTGTACGAGAAAAATAATACAAGCACCCCACAACGTGACGGCAATATGACAATGGAAAAAGCAATGCAATAAGGATTCAACATCTGTATTACACGCTGGACAAGACAGCTGGTAAATGATATCGTGATCAAACAACAATTTTCAAAATGGAAACTCCCCACGACCCATTAACCAAAGAAAAAATATTAATTAGCAGTCAATTGAATTTAAAATCATATTTCTAAATAATCATCCATCTGATTATTCTTTAAAAGCCATTGGTATGCACTTTTAGTCGTATATGAACTTGAACAAGTCAGAGACCAAATCTAGGTGTCAACATCTCATCAACAAACAAAGGTCTTTGACTAGTGGTAAGTTGAATCGATTAAGAGGGTAACCAGGTAAACAACAAAGGCAAATTCAAACTTTGTCCAAACCACACATTATTAATAGAATACGCCACATCATGAATATCGATGAATGATACTTGCAAAAATAACGGCTCTTTGGTGACCCAAGGAATATACCAAAAATTGGATGTCCCGTTATATGTGAACCCATCCTTTAATACCTCCAAAGCTTTTAAAATGGAATTCCAAGTTCTTGATCTCTTTTTGTGTCAAGCCATAAACAGATTTTCCGTCGTGTAAATATTTAGCCTTCATCACAAAATTCCATAGCTTATTTGACGGATAAAGAAGATTCCAAATCAACTTACCTTGCAAAAAGGTATTCTGATGCTTAGCCACCTAACTCTAGGTCTAGTAATAGTTTCCCAATTAACCAGATGCACCCCTTTGCTCAAATCCCCTCTCCAAATCAACTTACATACAAAGCTACTGTCTGATCAATTTTTAAACATCTATGAGAGAGTATTAATATTGTTTGTTCATGGTGTGCCTCCCCCTCCAAAGCCTCTAGATGGGGAGGAAGGAGTGATGTAGTGCAATATTTCATTTGGAGATAAATTGATGGGTCAAAAGGTGGCGCTTCTAAGGATACAGTGTGTAGATCTTTTAGTAAAAAACATGTTTAAGATTGAGCTCGAGGATGGAGATAGGATAAAACCCAAGTGTTTTATAGATGAGAATATCCTTTAGGAATTATGGGTACCATGGAAGGATGCGATGCTTGTAAAACTATCGGGGAAATTGCTGAGTTATTTTACTATGAAGGATAAGTTGAAGCTTGTGTGGAAATTTGAAGTAGGTTTTGATGTAGTGGACATATGGCATGGTTTCTATATTGTGAAATTTGATATGCCACAAGATTGAGAGAAGGTTATTGGTGGTGGTCCTTGAATCGTATTTGACCTTTATCTAGCAGTGTGTCCGTGGGTTTTGAATTTTATGTCGTTTGAAGTATTGATAATAATTTAGTTTGGGGTATGTTTTCCAAGTATTGACTTTTATTATTATGACGAGTGTCTAGTTAGCCTTGCCGGCTGCCACAGTGAAACTTGTAAGAGTTAATATCCGAACAGTTGATGTGTCATGAGGGAAGTTTGCTAGGGTTCGTGTGGAGATTAACCTACTTCAACTAGTGGTGGATGCATTTGGTTTCATAATCATTGATTTCATGTGGAGTATGAGAGTCTCCACTTGTTGTGTAAGAAGTATGGTTTGTTCAGGAGATTATAAACCTATCCAAATCTCTAGACATGACCCTTACGTGTCTCATCTCTGCTACAACCAAAGCTTTTGTTAATATTTTACGATCTTTTTTTCTATTTTAGTGTTGAAGGTAAGCTTGGACAAATCAATAACTTTTGCCTCTCCTAGTGTTCCTAGATGGAACAATAAGGGGATAAAGATTAAAGAGTATTACTTAAAAATTTAAAATTTTAATTTATTTAATTATATGTATATTAAAGACTTAAATTATATCAAATGTTAAAATGAATAATTTATCAAATGCAAAATGTTAGAGATACATTTTTAAATATTCTTTTTCTAACATTTTTTATGTGATTATTTAAAAATTAATAAAAATTATAAATTAAGTAAATTTTAGTTTTAAATCAGAAGAAAGAATCATAAAATATAAAATGAGACTTATCAAAATTAATAATTTTTAATCAATTTTAACCACTTATGTAAAGAGTGTTTGTCAAATTAGTTTCTTGCATGGCACAGAATATTAATACTTAAAATGAAAATGTTAATGTTGAAACAATGCCTGAGGTAAACTTTTATCAAGAAAAAATTAATGGAGTTAAATAAAAAAAAAACTTAAAAGGAGAATTTAAAAAATTTTAAAGATCAAATGCAATTAAATTATTTTTATAGAAATAAAAACCAATATAAATCAATATTTTGAGAATCAAAATCATACTTAATCCTTAAAAAATATTTAATGGCATTAATTATTTAAATAATTAAAGAGTATGTGTAAATTATTTAAATATTTAATTTTAAGGTCATTAAATAAGGATATTGTTGAAAAAAACTAACATGTTTAAATTTTATTAGATAAAAATATTTTTAAATAACATGTTTAAATTTTATTAGATAAAAATGTAAAAGGAAGTTATTTAAATGTAAAAATTCATTAATTTTCTTTTTTTTTCTTTTTGTAGATGGGTTTTGTTTATAAATCATCTCATCTCTTTTGATGAAGAAAAATAATTTTTTTATGAAAAGTCATTGTCATTGATACAATTATAGAAAATCTTATGTCTAATTTTAATAAACATTCAAAAAGACGTGTCTTTTCATTAAGAAAGATAAAGAAAATCTTGTAATCATTCATATTTTTATGAAAAAATATATTTTTCCATAAATAAATACACTATGAGAGAAAAAGAAAAAAAAAACTTACATATTTGCATCTTTTTATATTTTTATTTTGAAGGATGTATCTTTTTATAAATAAACACACTTTCTTTCAACTATTCATTAATTTAAAAATCTCTCACATGTGAATCTATAATCATATATTTTTATTTTTATTATATTAGACAAGAATTTTTATCGTAATAATAGATAAATTTAAAAATTACAAAAATAAATAAATTTTAAAAAAATTTAAAAATGAGTAAGTGATGTTTTAAAACGTAACTTTGTAAAATGAAGTTGTGTTTCAAAATATAACTTTATTTTTTTAATTAAAATATAAATAAAATTCAGATTTTTTTTAAAGAGAGAGGGAGGAAGTTATGACTTTAGTCATGACTTCAATTTTAAAAAAATAAATAAGAGTTTGAAGTCGTGATTATATTGATGATTTTAATTAAAAATTAAAAAAGAAAAATATATATTTAAAAATATGATTTTAATAATTTAAATTAAAAATATATACATAATAAGTTATGTTTTAAAACATAATTTATTTATTTTTGTAAAAATTTAAAATTTATCATTTTAAATTTTTAAAAATTATCCCTAAAAATAAAAAAAAATAAAGAAAGTCACACTAGTCACTTAAGATGATAACTCTATTTAAAATCAACGTAAATACCATTAGAGCACACGTCAACTTTTGATTAATTGTTGATATTTATAGAAGGATTGTCTACTGTGTCGTCCTTAGAAATGCATCAGAAATTGATTCCATATAAACATTTAAGGAAAGCAATCAATGTCACCTTAATAAATAAATAAAAAACGACAATTTAAAATATTCAATATTTAAGTGGCCCCAAATCATCATGTATACTACAAAACAAAAGAAAGCCATGTATATGTCTAATATAAAAGGCTGATTCAAGATGGTTAATTAGGCAGAAGGTTGTTTTGGTGGAATCATTTACAAAAGCATAATTTTTTTCCTCCTAGGGAATCGTTTTCTTTGACCCTCTCGATTTGATTTGTAAGTGTGTTGCTCTCTACTCGTTTAAGTTCAATTTCAACCTCTGGAACCGCACTCAATGAACGTCAGAAACGGTTGCGTTTTTACTCATTAAACTCTGCATTTTTTAATTTATCTGTGTTATAGATGTTATGTTCTATCCTTCTTTTATCAAAAAGACAGAGAAAGAAACTAATTTTTTTTTTTTTTAATTTGGATTGGGGGGAGTATGCTTGGTTTTTTTATTTATGGGCTGGTTCTTTGTTTTATTAAGAGTTCTTACACGAACTATATATGCTTCTTGACTTTGTTCTAGGTGGAACAAATTGTCCTTACTTTTGCTTACTTTCATTTTTCTTAGAGCTTAATTACGGGCATTCTTCGCAATTTTAAAGGACCAGATGGGACCGAATTCCATGAGTCTCAGAATGTTCTTTGTTATGTTTTTCATAGCTTTCCCTGTCGTTGTCACCATTACCTTAATGTACCGAAACTCTAGTTTCGGACTTTTCGAGGGGTATTCAGAAGGAAAGGTACAAAGAGGAACAACTCAGAACGTTACTGCTGAGTTGTTGACTGGTTGGGCAAACGTTACAACTCATGGCTTTGAATTGGGAGGAACAATCCAAAATAGCTCAGGAGGGAAAGTAGAGAATAATAACAGTGTCAGCGGTAAGTAACAGCTTGTTTGCATGAGTTTTTAATTTATTATTATTTCTATTCAACTTCCATTTACCGTGTTTGTTTCTTAAGGACCAAAACTCACGTTACTTCCTTTATGAACTAGGTGGAGTTAAGGATCTGCAAGGGAGATCCCAAAATGATATCGCTACTGAAGGAAGAAGAACCAAGAATTTTACAGCAGCACATGCTCGTGCGTCAAACTGCTATTTCTGGTTACTTTTTCAGCCAAAATTTATTTATTTCATTCTTTTTTTGTCCTTCATTATTTATGATCGTTATCTTTCAGTCATTAAAAAATTGTTTTCTGTAATTAAAAAAAAATACTAATTTTATTTTTTTTATGTGCTTATTTTAGCTTAAGATAATCTGAAATTGAAAAAAGAATTAGAATTTGATTAATATTAAAAGCTATTTTAAATAATTTCTCATAAAATTAATTACTTTTTTTAAAAAAATTGGTTTTTATGAATGTAAACAAACATAATTTAATTTCTATTTTTTTCTTCAGAATCTCTAAAATACAATCACTATATTATTTTACATTTCTTTTTAAATATGTAATAAATTGGACTGAGTACTCTTTTAACACAATTTAAAAGAACTCAAATGGTTATTTACATTTGTTATAATTGCTATTATTTCCTCACAAATAGAATTGTAACATAACCCTCATACGTTACCATGAACAAAATCTCTAGACTCTACAGTAACCCTTTAGAAAATTTCTTCTCATACTTGCTAACTAATCTATATATTTTGTATTAAATTCTTAGGCTCGAAAACCGGTTCATTGACAAGTTCAAACAATGACTCAACTCCACATGTTAATCTTGATGACAAACTACTTGGTGGACTGTTAACCTCCGGATTTGATGAAGCTTCATGCATCAGTAGGACACAGTCCCATTTATATCGCAAAGCTTCTCCTCACAAACCTTCTCCATATTTGATATTTAAACTACGTGACTACGAAGAAATTCATAGAAGGTGCGGACCTAGTAGTGGAGCTTATCACAAAAGCATGATAAAGATTGAACACTCCAAGAAAAAAGGTGCTGCTACAATATGTAAGTACCTTATCTGGACGCCTGCTAATGGTTTGGGTAACCAAATGATTAGCATGGTTGCAACATTTCTTTATTCCATCCTCACTAATCGAGTGTTGCTTGTAAAATTTGGGAAAGACAAGCATGACCTATTTTGCGAGCCATTTCTCAAGTCAACTTGGATATTGCCTGAGAACTCTCCTTTCTGGAATGAAAAATATATTGAAACATATCAGATATTGCTAGAGAAGGATAAGGCTAGCAACTCAACAGAGGCTTTACCATCAGTTCTGTTTATTAATCTACAACACACCCGCAATGATCCTGAGAAATTTTTTCACTGTGACCATAGTCAAGATCTTCTCCAAAAGATTCCTTTGTTGATTTTGCAATCAGATCAATACTTTGTTCCTTCTCTGTTCATGAACCCATTTTTCAATCAAGAGATTACAAAAATGTTCCCAGAGAAAGACACAATTTTTCACCATTTAGGACGCTACCTTTTTCACCCATCAAATGAGGCATGGAAACTAATCAGCAGTTACTATCAGGCACACTTGGCCAAGGTAGATGAACGGATAGGTTTACAGATAAGAGTATTTAGTCCTATTTCTACTCCACAACAAGCAATCATGAATCTAGTTTTAAGTTGCACATTGAAGCATAAGATATTGCCAAAAGTGGATTTGCAAACTTCAACATCTTTTGTAGGAAAAAACCATAGTGTAAAGGCAGTTCTGGTGACATCTTTACATCGAGAGTATGGAGATAATTTACGGGCTATGTATCTGAAGAAACCAACAACTAGTGGAGAAGTCATACAAGTTTACCAACCAAGTCACGAAGAGCATCAAAAGTCTAATGACAATAAGCATAATATGAAAGCTTGGATAGACATGTACTTACTAAGTTTATCTGACGAGTTGGTGACTACCTCCCTCTCTACTTTTGGCTATGTTGCTCAGGGATTGGGAAATTTGAAGTCGTGGTTGCTTTATAGGCTAATAAATAATGAGACATATGTTCCACCATGTGAACGAGACTTCTCATCCGAGCCTTGTTATCATGTTCCTCCCAAGCATTACTGCAATGGAGAGCCCATAAAAGATTTCATTTCTTCTTTCCCTTATTTGAGGATGTGCAAGGATTTTGGGTTTGGTGTGAAGATGGTCAACAATTCTATGTAGGTGTATATTTTTCGTGGTTAAGCCATTCAATGGCTAATCTTTATAAAAAATTGAACTCCGAACTTATATATTTTCCAACGAAGATTGGAGTTACTATCAAGTATGTCACTGCCTTCATTCTCATCCATCCATATTTATGTTTATACACACAGAGAAAGAGAGAGGATCAAATTATTCTAAAAATAATTTTAAAATTATTATTTTTTAATTTTCATCCACATCATTATCAAAATGAACGATGAAGTAAAGTTATATATATATTTGTTGAGTAACGGGACGTTTTAATTGAAAGAGAGCTTGAATTTATTAAAACTGATGTGTTGAGCTGAAGCATTTTAATTGGCCTTTAGAAATTGCCTTACTAGAGTAAGAGTTGTCAAATTTGAAGTCACCTTCAAACAATTTCTAAGCCAAGGTTTTGTTCTTCACATTGAGGAGAAACCGGTAACATTCCATCCACCACGAAGAATGAATAGGTAACAATTTCAACATTTCCATTTTCATATTTGAATAATAAAGTAAAATTAAATAATAATTATTAACATAAAATTGTTTTAATAAAAATGACCGATGGATATCTAAACCCTTTTCGACACTTGAGGAAAGTAAGGAATAGAAAAAAAAATATAAATAATGTAATAAAAAAATAAAATAAAAATTATAAATGTTAATAAGGTGTTTAAATTTTTGACTGAACACCAATGATTTTTCTTGTTTTAAATAAAAATAAAAATAAAAAAGCGATGTCCTAAAAAATTGATGCATAAAAAATAAAAAATTAAGAATTATTATTCTCATTCATCCACTTTTTTTCTTATTTTTATTTTTATTTTTATTATCTCTCTTTTTTTCTCATTGTTTCATTTATCATATCAATAACTTTTTCTCTATTTTTTTTTCTTTTTTTTCAATTGAAAACTTAGAGAGAAGGGAATAATTTATTAATTAAAATATTCTTAATTAAAATCTAAATATAAAATAACAATAAAAACGTTCAGCTCTATTATTAATGTTGGGCAATGTTTAGCTCTCTGGATAATTTCTCGATTCTTTTCTTTATTAACTCCGATTAATTCCCTTTTTGCTATAAGAGTAGAATCTCTTTTCCTATAAAAAAAATAAAATAAAAAATAAAAAAATAGTAAAATAAATTAAGAAAGTAAAAAAAAGTTAATTTCCTAAGAAAGCATTTCTAAATATTTTAAAATATATAAAAATGATAAAAAAAATATAACTAAAATGTAAGGCATCAAATTCCCTCAAAATTAGAGTTTTATTTGTTTTCAAGCAAAAATCCAGGTTAAGAAAAAGAAAATGTCACAAATTTACTGAATGAATGGCCGTACATACAAAATAACCATTGTTTGGTTCTTAATTTTTTTGTTTTTACAAAAGTAAAAATAGGTAAATGATGATTGGTACATTTTTTTATAATATTTATTATTATTTATATAATGTTAATTTTTAATATTTTTAATTTATTTTAATAATGGTTTGTTTCTTTAAGTATTAAAATTTTAAAATGTGAAATCTTATAAATACTTATATGACGATACAATGCAAACACTTAAAATATGTATAAGTGTTTTTTAATGCAGATATAAAAAGAAAAGAAAAAAAAAAGTAATTATTGTTTATAATGACCATTTAAATTATTTTGGCAAATGCATCCTTATTGAGTGTTATGATGATTGAAACCTTGCCGAGTAAAGGATACGACCCATATTGAAAGCCCTGAAAAGTGGAGAAAGGCCGATGCAAGACCCAAAAGTGAAGCCCAGCTTGGCTATTGGATAGTGAGTCAACCTTTTGCGTAATACTTATGCTACTGCTGAATTTCGGAAGAGTATCGATCATTCAACTTTTCTTTTTTTTTTTTTTCCGTAAATCAGATCAATATCGACAACCACTAGCTCCAGCGATTCGGTATGGTATTTCTTTCCTTCTTTCGATTATCTGTGGAAAGGAAATTGTTAATTTGTTATCCTATTCATGATTTGAGGAAAATGGATCATTAATTAATTCATTAGCTTGCAACTCATCTTAACCACTCTTTTGCGTTCCCAATTTTCTTTGAATCTAGTTATTTTGGCGAGTGAAGTGAATACTGGACTTTGATTTTCTCGCTTGATTCCTTTAAATTTATACAAATTTGGTTGAGAAGGTGAAACTGAAACCTAATAACAATCTTGTTCTCTGCCTTGTCCAGGTGGGAATGAAATTGAGCTAACTAGCTAGCTTTCATGAATTTCTTCGTTTGAATTCAATCTTTATATAAAACCTTGAGTGTTTGAAGATGCAATGAATGAAGATCTTGGGCTGATGCTGAATTGCCTCTTTCTGACATTGATCCTTGCAATTCCAGATATTTCACTGCAAGCATTCAAGCAACAGTAATGGGTATAATCAGGAGTTGCTTCTCTTTCATTGCAGGGACGGTCTTTGGGATTTACGTGGCTCAAAGTTATCAAGTTCCTGACGTCAAGAAGGAAGCTGACACTGCCTTGTTACAGGCAAAGCAAGTTGAGGAAAAATATCGTAAGTCTAAGTAAGAACAAGAACGGTAATCATGATAACTGTCTATCATTAGAATCCCCACACTGGAATCAGGTTCTTCTTTTTTTCATTTTTGCTTCTTTGGGCTTTGTCCTACATCCTATAGGATCAGATACCTCTACTAACTAGACTCCTTGGAAAACAAACACAAATTGGTGGAAAATCTATACACAAGTGCAGTGTGAGTTATACTCGCATTCTTAAATCTTGGATAATGTTATCTCCTAACTTGAAATTTGTTTAATATCCTTGGGAGTGTTGTGCCCGGAATTACAATTTACAAATGTTCTCGTTAAAATCATCATCCTTTAACTGTTGCTCTTGGTGATGATATCTGATTCGGATTTGTTCTTTCCAGATATTATGTTGTTTGTTTAACAAAATATATGTTTAGTGTGCTGTGGAAAAATGAAGTTGCTTGTAGGCTTAACGATTAACATTCTTCTGACCAGGATAAAAATCAGTATGACCTTGGTATTGAGGAGAAACTGGTAATAGTATTATTATCATCACCTCACTATTTCCTGCATCTCATTGTTTTTCTCTATTTCTCTCTTCATTTCTCATCACATCATCTACCGCTTTCTGTTTGTTTCTTCATTTAGTTTTCTCTTCTTTCTTTTATTTTCACTCATTAACCTAAAAACTGAGGTGTACCTTCATCTTTTTCCAACTGATGATATTTCACCACCAAGAATGGACAGGGAAGTGGAAACACTTTTAGTATTTCCATTTTGATATTTGAATAATAAAGTAATATTTAAGTTATTATTATCATAATATTGTTTCAAATAAAAACGTGAGGTCGTCAACAAATAATCTATGAGAAATTAACTGAAAATAAGGTGTTTTTCTTTTTTTTTTTTGCGATACACGAACATGAGATATGTGTATATATGTATAGTCACAAGTTCAAATCCAATCTTCGGCAATTTCTTTAGATATGTTCAACATGGTGAAAAAAAAAATGTTTATTGTTACGAATTATTTGTAAAAAATCATATTATTTACTCCTATACTATTAATTAATTAAAATATACAATTCATAGTCGGGAACTTTCACTTTTTTTATTTTCTCAATTAGATATTTTTAATATTTTTTTTCTTTAAATGTGCACTTCATTAGTTTTTTTTTTTTTCAACAATCTCAAACTTCAATTCTAGTATTTTTTATTTATATATTTAATCTTTTTAAAATATTTTTTTAATTTTATCTTCTTTTATTCATATTTTCAAATGGAATTCTAATATGTTTTTTTTTAATAAAATTGGTAACAATTAAAAATAAATTTATATTATAACTTAAATTATTTATTGTAAATTTAAAATATAAATTATATATTTAAATATATTTATTTATTATGATTTTT
>JAMLFT010003018.1:0-23262 GCA_026544285.1 Pachyrhizus erosus | reverse complement strand
ATCAAGAAATTTGATAAGATAATTATATCTAATTTTTTTTGTCAAATTTTATTTTTAAATTTTTTATTAATTAGTTCAATAACTATTTTAAATAGATAAAAATATTAAAAAAATCAAGTTAAAATTCTTATTAATAATACGGTGAAAAAATGTATAAATAAATTGATAAAGTAATTATATCACAAGTTATTATTGAACAACCTAATATCCATAGTTTGGCCTCTCTCTCCCTTTAGCTTTCTGCCGATTTTTGTCGTCTTCGTCTACTTGGTTTGTTGGTACACTTCTATCAAGAGAAGTGGAAAGATGAATTCTTAAGTTCTGTGCTTCTACAGTTCTAATTCCACGTACTCTTTTAACATGAAAATCTAGTGTGAGGACCAGAAGACAAAACAAACTACCTTTCCTAACCCTTAGTTATGGAAATATGGATGTGAGTCCTCTTCTTAGGTCAACAAACTGGACAATGTTTTGAATGATTAAGTACATTTTTAGATTAAATTAAACTTAAGTTTATAAAAATTCACATTTTACTTTTACAAAATTAATTTTCAGCTAAAATTTTAATATACAAAAATACTTTTGTGCATAAACAAACATATCACAAAAATTTAGACACCTCAAACAAAAACCAACATAGCCTTATTCACCTAATTTTTTCATTTGGCTTTAAGTTAGATTTAAATAATGACTGCTAGATGTCCATTCCATCCTCACTTCAGAGAAAGCAATGATAAAAGCAAGGTGTTAAAGATGTGGTTCTCAATATCATGACACCACCAATGCCTAAGTTTCTCTAAGACATTTTGTTTCTGGAGCTTCACATTTTAGACACATTCCATCCCTTGCTTGTGAATGCTTTAATTCCTTTTGTAGCAAGATAGCTTTGGGGATTTAGGTAGCTAGTAGCTCTTTCATTTTGTTTAGGAAGCAAAGAGCATTTTGCCTGAACCAAATAGTATGGATGATGCATAGAGACAGATTCAATTGATTACTGTGGAGATATATCATAAAAGCTGGTAACGTAATTAAGAAATTAGACAAAGTGGGGGACATGAACCATAAATTTGGCACCTAATCAGAGTCTCAAAATGGTATATTTAGATTTAAATAATTTTTTGGTCTTATAAAATAAAAAATAAAAAATTTAATTTTTTAAATATTTTTATTTTATCAAACTCACCATTAGATATGTAAACTTGAATTGAATTAACTAAATTAAACTTTTGCAATACTCAATTTGCTGGAGTCACGTTAGTCTATTTCGACAGTTTTAGTGCGTGCTTGATATAATGTTTAAACGTGATCTTCTGCGTCAATCAAAAATATCAGCCATTATTGCTTACACATTACTGACAAATTGATGTACTTTTCTTCATTCAAACATACTGTTAATTATACCTTAAGTTTTTGCGATCCCTTTCCTTCCTCTTAGGGTTTGTTTGGTAAAGAAAAAAAATAGAAAGGATGGAGAGAGATGGAAATAATAATGTAATTCCTAATATATGATCCTTAATTCCATTTTTTTTTGTCTTAGAAATGTCTTTTATTTGAAATCCAAACTTAATTAGGAATCCCACATTAAAATTATACCTGAAACTCCAAAAGAAAATCATAAAATGTTTCAAATAATTAAAACCTAAGATCTGTGCAATTTGGCAACAAGTCACTTAGTGTACTAAAATTCAGAGATAGGTTTTGTGTGTGAAACACTATACTCACCTGAATGTTTGCTTTCCTTTCTTTTTCTTATAATTTGGAATGTGCTTTCTATGGCAAAGATGGCTCCAACCAAACAACTGTACCTTTGTTCGCTGTTTCTAACCTTTGTGTGAAGTGGTTGCATCGGGAATCCTTAGTTTTAGGTTTATATGCCTCTTTATTTAACCAATGAAATATGGCCATCGTATGTTTTCACTACTTAAATACATAAGGATAGTGCAATATTCATATTCCAAACACTTCAACTAAAGTTAGATGCCGTATGATATTTCCAAAAATATCGTAACACAAATTCTATTGTTAGTCAAAAAGAAAGTTGGATGAGTCTCTTGTAGAAGAAAAAAGTTATGCAAATAAGACCTTGGGATAGAATTTTTTTCTTTTAAATTTCAATTATGCAAGCAAAACTTTACAATATGTATATACAAATATACAACAATTTTTTCATCCTTTTTTTTCCCTACTACATGAATGCTAACAAAGAAAATAAATTGAGATATGACGGTTTCATATCTCAGCTACTCCAACCATTAAAAAATGGGAAATCAAGGGAAAAAACATGATACCGTGGGACATCCTATGACTATCAACCATTGTTAAGGGCTAGGAGGGACTCCTGAACTAGTTTCAAGCAATTTACCAGAATCTTCATCCAGAGGGATCTTGCTCCAACCATTTCTCATGGACAAAATTCTTGCTCTCTCAAGTCCATTACCTCTGAATCCTGTCATTCTTGATGACATCATTGGCATCACAAGAACCGATGATGCATTAATGGTATCCTCCCCAAAGCCAAGAGACAATGCACAAGACGTCTGCAAAGGGTAGAAAGAAGGTTGAATTGTAATTTATCATCATAACAAGTGGCACCATTCGTGACGAATGTTAATGCAACTAGTAATTGTACCTTTGCCTTGGCCAACAAATCTGTAATCTTTATTAGCATCGATTTGATAAATGATCTTGTGTCTTTGTTTTGTGCTTCTTCAGGAGACACTACCGTCCTATCAAAGATAAACAATATAGGCATCAGTGAAAGTCACCAACATTAAGAAATGCGTACGTGTAACACTCCTGAAGAAATGAAGGCAAAATAAAAACTAGAAAATACAGTCATAGATAATTCTGTCAACAAATTTTAAGAGACCTATGGCTGTTTTAGAAGGTCAATGCAAGAGATAAAAGAATATACTAGAAGCTTCTTAACAGATTATTTTTTATGTGGGACATCATTAAATAGAAAAACCTACAGCATAAAATAATACAATGAACTAGTACTTCAATCATTTTGACTCCCTTCAGTGATGTTTCATAAATATAGTAAAACTATAAGAGCCTTCAAGGGTTCATACTGTACCTGTTCACTTCTGCTGAAATGGCAGGAGAAGACACCATGGAATCCAAAGAACTATCTTTAGTCTCAAGACCTGAAACTTCTCAAAATAAGTTACATATTGCCCTCTCATACCTTGAACTAAATAAAACCATATAATAATTATAAAATTATAATACCTTTTGATTCATCTGGTGCCAGCAAAGAAATGCCAATAAATACACACATCATTCCGAGTATAAACATTGTTGTCCTTAATGCATCAAATACCTGCTTTTAGGAAGGTAAGTTTTACATGACACCTAAATTAATTATCAAAACACATTCAGCATTCATCAAAGTAATGATTCAAACATTCATCATAAAAAAATAAAATAAAAAATATTAGTATCAAAGCTTGATAAACATTAACTTCTAGATTCTAGAAGGTGCCGGATGACTGTGGACAGTCTACTTATTACAGACCAAAGATCAGATAAATAAATCAAGGCAAGCAGCACTTATCAGCTGCATATCTCACCATTTGGTAGAAATATTTGCAAGCAAATAGTCAAATTTATATTCTTCAAAATTTTTACCCCTGTTCAATTAAAAAATAAAGTAAAAATAATAAAAGCACCTGATTTCAACATATTGAAAAAAACTTGAAATATTAAAATCAGAGTTGATTCTAGGGGAAAGGTAGGTGAGGCAAACCAAGGGAATAATTCAAACCCGATAACAACACACTGAAACTGATGATAAAATAATGAAACAATTTGGATCCATCAGACATGGTTCAGCAACAACTCATATTTTCAAATTTATTAGCACAAAATTTTCAATCTATGGTCCTAGATAATTCAATGGTGTCAAGGGTGCCATTCAATCCCTACATATGAATGATGAGACCCTTTCTAGAGAGTAGAGTCACTTCTTCCCAGCTTTTCTCTTTTAACATACAGATCAGCTTCAGTTAAACACCTGGCATATTTTGAATTTTTAAATATACAGCAATTCTTTTGTCATTCTATGTAGTTCAGTTTTCTATCAATTTTGCAATGCTCTGCTATATTTCTGTTTGAACATATTGTATTTTGTTTCTATTTAATATTTTCAATCTTTGGAGATAAATGGTCTTACTAGGAATTTCTAAATCTAAAATAATGACTTTGCTTTATAAATGGTCTATAAATTCCTTCGTCTTAGACCAGAGAGTTATGCCACCAACATGTTACACTAGATTGTGATTACAGCTTCCTCTAGATATGCAGCTTCATATCTCTAGAAAGTTGTGATTTTGTGCGAATTACAGCAATAGAAATTTCTTTCCTGCTGAACATATATCCATCCATTTGTAGAAATTGATTTGATCCAGCACCAAGCCCTAGGGATACCCTTCAAGAAATCAAGAATGGATAATACAGGTTTGTTCGACACAGAACCAACTAACCTGTATCCCTTCCATTTTCCTGTGTATTATCTATATATCTGACTGATTATTTGCTATACAACTTTAATGCATATCTTCAGTCTTATTGTGATAATGTAAATAGCTCTCGAGGACTATTCTTCTTGGGTATTGTTGATAAGAAGTGTCTAGAGGACAAGAAGATGCCAAAGAGAAATGCAGATGAATCAAAGGAGAAACTGGTTTTTTAAGTGTATATGGGTCAAGATTGCTTCTGAATTCAAGTTCATACTTCATATTGACTTTTATATGCCACAGATCATAAAGATCATTATGGTGGAAATCCAAAATCATAAGCATGAGTAGCATAGACTAATTTCTGGCTGCCAATCGTAATATTGAATGATCACATAAATATGCACCATTTCTCAATCTTCCTCACAAGCACACTTGGATGGCTTCTTCCATTTCCTGCAGAGGAGAAATCATCTTCCCTATCTCTCTGGGATTATCCCAACAATGCTTTTAGTTTGTGCTCCAAAGTCTATTGAAACATCTAACCATTTTGCTTAACATAAGAACTGAGGCAACATAAATTGTACGAAAAAATTGATATTATTGGAAGTGTTGTTCTGAGAATAGATTTACAGTCAAACAGAATGTCATGTTGACTTTTATAAATTGTTTTATTTATACAATAGCAAAGTTTGTCCAATAGTACAGTAAATGAGAATTATATTTTTACCAACCAATGGAGATAAAAAGAACGATGCTCCCTCATATTTTGTCATTTGGCTCTTTTGGTGTAACTTTCAGTTTTTTATAATATGTATATTTTGATAATATTTGTCACAATTTGTATTCCTAACGAATTTTACACATTGTCCAATTTATTAGTTTAGACTATTTTATACAATGGGCTGAATCAGTTGATAGGATATGGGATACGTATGGAAATGATTATTTACAGCTTGTTTGGATTTATCCTATCTTATTTTAAGTTTGTTTAAACTTAAAATAAATGTTTATGAGAATAACAATTATTTAAGAAGCAAATAAGATATGTTTCTTAAAAAAACAGAAAACTGCTTATTTTTAAAATAAACAGTTTAGAGAAATACATCAAAAAATTAAAAAAAAATGCTTATTTTATTAAAAACACTTTTTTTAAAAAAATAAACACAAACAAACCAGTCCATAAGCTCTTAGGAGTATTTGGGAGAATTTAAGAAAATAGCTAATGATATGTCCATGAGTTTTCAATTTATTTCAACAAACTTTCAAAAATGGCTTAGCTTACAGCTTGTGTAAAAACAGCTTAACCCTATTTCCTTTATTATAGAAACAACTTATACATAAACACTTATTCAATAAGCACTTAATTAAGTTGTTTACCCAAAACTTACCCATAGTTCACCATCCCATGTTACTAAGATTGTACGATTTGAATTTCTATTTTACAATTTGTATTTGGCATAAGATTGTATGATTTTACGATCTTCACTGCCATGAGCAATCTGGATTTCAGTCGCAATTAGGTGAGATTGAGTGAAATCACAGTGCAAGTTCATAGGCTTGCTGGGAACTTACAACCTCACCACAACTAAAATAGTCCATTGTGAGGTTTTTGACCTGTAACCTGTTTTGCAACCCAAAACACCCAGGTAGTTCTAAACCCTAAATTGGCAAGTTTTACCCCCGTTTTCAACCATTCTAAAGCTGAAAACCCATCACAGCTGCATGGTTTGTTCTTCTCCATCGGTCTTCATCTCCTCCATTATTCCTCTTCTCTTCTGCACCTTTGATTGCTGAGTTCACTGGGTGGTTCTCTTATACAACTGTCATTTACTGGCTGCTAGGTTCTCCTATTCTCTTCTGCATCTGGCTCCCTGGGTATAGGGAAAGCCCAGCTGCCAACTTTGTTCCAGTGGTTCTGATTTGAAGTTGCTGAACTGAACTGAAATGCCCTCTTTGCTTATTTATGTTATTATCTGTGTATGAATGTATTTTGTAGGATCTTACAATCAGTGTTGTTAATATTCCATGATTTGTGACCTTAACTCCCTTCCCAATCCCAAGTAAAATTTCAATTTTAACTACCAGGCAATATCCTCATTTTCTGTTTTCTTTAATATGTTTAGATCTGCTTGCATTCTTGCTGTAATATTAGAACTTTGAAGCTCGCAATGTTCCTCTGCAGTAAGCTATGATCCATGGCTCAAAGCTAAACTGGTGGTGAAAACAGAAGATTAATTTCTTGTTTAAGAGAGAGAGAGAGAGAGAAACTTTTATAACCTGAATGGTAAATTTCAGTAAGTTTAGACCTTATAGAAAAGCTAGTTGATAAATGTCACTAGAGAATGAACCTTACAAGCAGTTACACTGTCACTTCTTGGTAACTTAGGAAATGTATATGGAAGCAAAATTGTGTCAATTATCAGAGTTTGACTTAAATTATCTAGGCAAGGACTGGATTTGCATGTTGAACCCATGGTGTTTCTAAATAATGTAACCGATTTGATTTTCTGAAATGTATACTCAACTGACTTTATTCCATCAAAGTAAGAGTTCATATTTAATTATTTATCCTCAATAATATGATTAAAACATCTTAGAATGCCCATGCAAGGCAAAGGCTACCCATGCATATTAAGTGAAAGAGAAAGTACCTGATATTCCTGGAAATATATAAATCCTGTACAGATTGAGAAGAAAGTCCATGCTATCTGAAACATGGGAACAATAAGAATTGCATCAAACAATGACAATCCTTCATTCAACCTGGTCATCTGCACAATTGGAAAAGACTGGATTAACATTCACAACTGATCAAAACATCAGCACAAATTGATAAAGCCCAACAAAAAATCTTTACCCAAGAATGAGCCTTACCCAAAATCCAGCAGTACTGAAAAATAAAAGAAGCATGGAATACGTGAACCAGCTGTGCAACTGATAACCATTGGACATGGCCAGTCGTAACAGGTTAGAACTGTCAAAAAGTTGACATTAGGCACACAGTATGTGGCAATTGTATCGCAAAGCATGGCAACATGTTAGAGTAGCTGACTTACAGTGATTTAGCAAACAACACTGAGCATGAACCTACAGCCCCCGAAACTATGGCATATGAGAAAGGCAGTAGCATGCTCCAATAGGGTCTAAGGTCATGTCCAGATACTGCAAGCAGAAGTTCTCCTCTCCTGCATGTTCTACATGTTAATCATCATAAAGAAGAAAAACTGTTTGATTAACAAGCAACAAATAATTAAATCCTACAAATTACTTGTAGATGGTGTGATGCAAGGCAACAATTGAGATCAAAGCTAGAAGGTATAGAAGGAATGCAATGTTGGTATATTTCTCTGTCAATTGTTCAGGCGTATAAACTGAAACACAAGTAGTTAACCACAAATTAGTTTGCCACATTGAAATCAACAATTTTTTTATCATATGATTGAACTGTTTAACAGCAACGAATCATAACATTCAGTAAGCATAAAGAACATATTAAACAATAAATCAAATTAAGTTTATAGGAGAAGCATTTTAAAATGCTCCTTCCTATTTGTCACATCAAAAGCCTAGTCTACTTGAGTTGCAGTCCACCAAATTAGCATTTTAGTTATTTGATTGCAGATAATACTTGATTCTGTCTGATACACATCTATCAGGTCAATTAACATTGTTTTCACAAGTAAACCTAGAAGTAAAGATTTAATTGATCTAGGCAAAATGTTACGTACCAGGTGATTGGTGATTGCCAAAAGCGACTAGGAAAATGTTTCCAAGAACAATGAACGCTGTGGCAACCAGTACCCTGATAAAAGGCCATCAATTAAGCCACAAGATTTCACATTACTAACAGAGTTGGTCAAAACACAAAAATGAAACAGTAATCTCAGTTCAAATTTAGCATACTTGACTGTGACCATTTTGTTCAAGACAAAGTAAGCGAAGGCAATGTTAGATACAAACTGAACAGATCCCAGTGCTGCAAGAAGTGACTGCACGGCAAGCAGAAGAATAAGTAATCAGAACAAATGGAAATACATCCATCATATCAAGCAAACAAATTGCAAATTTCACTAAACTATGCCAAACAAACAATAAATTAAAAAACTACTACATGCTATCAAGGTTGTCAAACTCTTTTCTGGATAAACTCGGGTAAACTCTTTAAGCTTGTGTAAACTACTAAAATCTCAAGTCAAAAAGCAAGTTAGCGAGTTTGAAATGTAATTTTTGCCCCTCATTGACTCCACAGTGTAGTGTTTTACTATGGCTCAAATAATTTGAAGAAATCAACTCCTTTTGAAATGTTATCACTCTAGGAACTTATGTTTTTACAAATTTATACATGATTTGATCATTTATGTAGTTTAATCTTCTTTAGTGCTAATGTACTATAACATTTTGGTTTGCTACTTGGCTTTATTATAAGTTGAAATGATGAATTATTGTTGTATTGAGAGTATTATCTTATGTATATATGTCATAGATAGGCATTTAATATTATTTTTTATAACATAAAAGCTTGAGAGTCAAGTCTAGGGAAGCTCCACGACTTCATCTAGGCTCAAGTTTGACAACCTTGCATACTATCATAAAATTACACCATATGTTGGTGAACAAAACATCCCAATAATATTATGCGAAACATACCTGAGCAGCATACCCAAAGGAAATGAAGTTAAGGCAATTTCCAAGAAAGAAAAATACAATACCTGCATATACAGAATTATGCAATGAAAGCAAAAATCAGGAACCAGCCACCCAGATAAAATGTGCAAAAGCCATATATAAATGCAATTAATATATACCAATTCTCCAACTCTGGAAATATATAATAGGCTTCAGAGTCATCTTTCCATTTACCCCATCACTTCCATGTAAATATCTTTCTCTCTGCAAAAAAAAATAAAAATACCTATTCAGGTTTCCCAAATAATTTGATAATACAAGTTGCAACTTTCAAGAATTAGTAGTACAGGTTGCAGGTTAATTTTGACACTCAAAGATGTAATATGTCATGAACCTAAAGAAATCTGAAACTCAGAATCAGATGGAATTAAGTATAAGGAAGTTTCAGTGCTTCACTTTAATAGCACAAGTCCCTAATCCAAAAATTCATGCAGACAATATCCAAAGCAACTAGTAACAAGAAACAGATGAGTACAAAAACGATACATTAACCCATTAAATACGTCAAGATTTATCATGTCAGCTGAAATCTGAAAAAAAATACTATAGCAAAGTCAATCTTTGTACCTTATTACAAAAAGGATAGAAACATATATATATATATAAATGTACTTCCCAAACCGTTCCAAACAGAAAAAATAAAATTTGAGCCATACCTCATTATGCCCTAATTTGAGTAGATTGGTCCCAAAGTTTATTGCAATACTACCAAAGAGGTTGATGAAAGCTCCAACAATCCACTCCCCCATGAATAAAATGATGTGGCACTACGAAGGAGACACCACATGCAGCAGAAAAAAATTTCAAAGACTCTATCAGATGTTAGTTCTCAAACTCTGCACAAAATGCAGAACACGGGTAGAAAGGAAGATAGCCCTTCTTCTACACAGCAAGTGTCAGAACAACAATACTCCTGTGTCACCACCAAACACAAATCAAACCATCAAATCAAAATTCATACCTTCAACAATGCTATTTACTACTAATACTTAAGAGATCTATGTGTAAAATTAATGAAGCTCATAAGGGAGGAAGGGGAATAAAAGGTAGCAACCACAAAATAGATAAAATTCAATATGAAAACAAAACCCAATTGGTTCAAATTCAAAACATAAACAGTAAGACTAATTTCTGCACTGAAAATCAAACATTTTTACAAGGGGACACAAAATCTAATTAATTGGGGAGGGGGGAAACAACACAATGTAACTCCTTCAATCTTGGATCTTTCAATATTTAATTAAGACAAAACAAAACACCAAAAACAAAAAAAACAAAAAAAAAAACAGAGGCATCTCCTAACCTTGAAGAACCCAGATCTGCTACGTTTGCAAGAAAATTGAACCCGCAAGACCGATTAAACTAAACCATTGCAAAAGATAGAAAACAACATGAAATTAAAACCCAAAATGCAGTGTGTGAAGGAGGGCCTAAACTCCAATGGGAACCGAGAAAGCTTGCAAAAGGTACTTGATTACCTGAGAAACAATCAATCAATTCGTCTTGTGTTGGAACAGAAAACTGAAATTGCGAGGTTGGACGCGTGGGTTGAACGGGAATAATAAAATAAAGAAAGGTAGATTCAGAGGGAAGGGAAATAACACCAACAAGGGTTTTAATTTTTAAAAAAAAAAAAACTAAAAAATCAGAAATTGTGGATAAAAACAAAAAATGGTATTATTATTATTATTGGGAGCGAAAACAAAAAAAGAAGTAAGAGACTTTTCTTTTCTTGGTCCAAAATGAAGGGGAGAATTGTCATAGATTCGAGAAGCAGATGAAATGAGAGTGGAAGAAAAGGAGGAGAGAGAAGAAAAAAAGAAGTTGTCGGGTCAAAGTCATTAAAGCGAAACAGCGTGAGACTTGAGCGACCGCTATTACCGCCGTCTTCTAATATAGGTGAAAGGATTAATTAAAGATTCTATCTAGTATACACTCCATGTTCCAATTACTAACTTTTAATGATGTCTTTGGTTTGTGCTTTCTAAAGCCTTAAACTTCTGTTTAAGCCTTTAAATGGACAACTAATCTTATATTCAACATAACGTTTTTTCCAACACAATGTAAACTTCACCTAATTAATTTATTAAAATTAAAAAATTTAATTAACCTAATTTAAAATATTATATTTATTTTGAATTAATATTTTTTATTAAATAAAAATAATAAATATTAATGAATTATTTTTTTATGACTGTCACATCATAATTTTAATAAAAAAATATTTTTATAAAAATAATTATGCAAAAAAAATTAAAATTAAATCTTATAAAAATCAATAAATTAATAGGAAATAGTAATAACTTTTTTTAAAAAAAAGTTATGTACTCTTGTGTCACCGTCAAAAATCAAAATAATAGTAAGTTATGTAATGTAAGATTTTTAATTTATATAATAATTATTTCAAAAATATATTAGTAATAATTATGCTTAGATAATAATATAAAATTATTTTATATTATTACTTGTAAGATTATTAAATTCATTTTTTTATTTAATTTAAAAGTGAAATGAAGAAAAATCAGAAAAATATAAAAAAAAATATAATAGAAAAATATGTTGTTTTCAGGTGCCTGTACATCTTGACTTTATAGGTGGAGCATATATTTATCATTGTTCTTACTTTTTTTTCTATGATATATTTCAGAATATTGATTGGATAATCTATCATTAATTTGACTTTATTGTTCAAAATTAATAGCGTAATATCTAATTAGGTGTACTTTACTAGTTTTTTAACTATTGTAATGATTATGAATATTTTCTAAATTTTGTAATATATTTAGCCACTATAGTAAAATTGTAATGTTAAATAACATCAATTATTTATTAAATTATATTATTATAAAAAATTGTTACATAAATAAATGTTACATGATAGCAACAAATTTTTTTTGTAGAATTTGATAAAAAAAAAAAAAGACTTCATTATGTTTTCAGCCCCTTAAATTAAGGTTTGGTTTTTAAAAAATTTTAAAAAAATTTATATTTTTTTAGTCTCTAAAATTAGAAATATTTTTTTTAGTCCCTTCACTCAAATTTGATTTATAAAAAATGTAAATTTTTATTTAATATGAGAAACTAAAAAATTTATATTTTTAAATTTAAAGGACTAAAAAGTATAAATTTTTATTTAGAAATTAAAAAACAGACCCCTTAATTTGATAAATTAAAAGCATAATTAAGTTAAAAAGAAACAACAAAATATATCTAAAAAATAAACCAATAAATAGGAACAATTACAAATGCAAAAATTCTAATCCCATAATGTCAACATCCAACAAAGGTCTTAGTCGTGTTAGTGTTGTTTTCACCATTTGGAGCTTGGCAATACTACTAGTCCCATTTTTGCCATAAGTTTTGCCCAAGAGTTACTTTTTCTCAAGGTACAAACAACCTCCACCTCCTATGGCTTGGCAATAAGTTACTTGATCATAGCTATTGTTGTGGCATACTTGTGAAGTTCAGAAGCATTTACATAAAAGAAAGTAAAGAAAGAGGTTGAGACATAGTGAATGTGTGTAGGAATTAAAGATGTAGAAAAATTCATATTTCATTTTATATTTTGATGAAAATAAAGATTATTAAAAATTTTGAATTGCTAAGATTGTGTTTCATGTGTAGTTATATATGTGCTTGTCATAAAAATGTTTTTTATTACACTTCATAAAGGAACAAATGTATATTAAAAAGAATTCTAGATAAAATGTTTTTTGTCATAAGCATCCTATTTACATTTTTGAACTAAGCATTCATCCTATGTTATTAAAAGCATTCTAACGTGTTTTTTAAAAAATCATCCCAAATTTGGTTAATAATAAGTTTTGGTCTCTTGTATAAATTTGGATGATACTTTTTTGACATGTTATTTTGAACTAAATGTGTAACATCTTTAATTTTATTAAATTATAAATTTCACTAATTAGAGTTAATTAATATCTCTCTCCGCTTATCATATGTCTATGAAATAATTAATTACTTAATTAGAAATAAACATAAACTATGTCTAGAAAAATAAAATTAATATAGTATAATATTAAATAAAATCACAAAAAAATTAAGAGAATAAAAACTTAATGTTAGCAAATTAATTAAGATTAAATTGTTAATGTTGACTTTGACCAACTCATTAATAATAAAATGGTAATTAATATTTTTACTAAAAAAAATTATGTCTAATTTAAATTTAAAGAATTAACTACTTACTTAGAGATTCTAGAAACTAGAAAAATTAAATTAATTAAACTAATCTATACCTAATCCTAATTAGAAGATTAATTAAGGAGAATCAAATCTTGTTAGGAAAAGTCAAAAACCTAGGTGGGACCCTTTAAAAGGGACCACTTAAGGACCCCCTACCCATCAGCACAAGGTCACCGCCCCCCCTCCCCCTTTTGCTACACATCAAATTTATTTTTTAGTTGCTCTTCTCCATTGGTATCTCTCTCTTTCTCATCCAAAGCTCTTTCTCCCTTCCTTGACTCTTCTCTTCTTCTCCTACTTTCCTCTACCTCTTTTCATCCTCATGTACCCCTATGTCCTGCTACAAGGAGCTACTAGAACAAGCCAAAAAAATTGCATTGGAGCACACCTTTTTCTACCCCTCTACAGCAATTTTTGTTTTGAGAAAACACCAAGGTATAGAGGAGTTTCTTCACCCTTCTTTTGTCATTTTTTTTGCTTGTTTTCATGAAGGGAAAATGTCCTAACATTAATCTCTTTTGTTGTCTATTTTTCTGGTTGCAAAACTGTTATAAAAGAGTTTATTTGACGCAAAAATAGTGTGCCTCTTATTGACCATTTCATGCAATTTTTGGATATGTTTATTGCTTCCATTTATTGAGGATGAATGTATATTATTTAGCTTAGGTTTACGACTCATTATATTCTGTTTTGGAGGCTTAAAAGTGGCTTTAAATATATTTGTTTCTTGTTGGGATACCCTCTATTTTTAAAATAAAAACAAAGGTTTGATTACTTAGATAAATGGCGATTTTTGCTTGGTGAGGTACTGGACGAATTTTTGTTGTTGATTATGGTATATTTGGTTGTATTTTGGAGTATTAATTCACACAAAAATGAGCGGGTAAGCATAGGATAAAAACTAGATGAAATTATGAGTTTAATATCCTTTGTATGTGACATTTTGATGGCCACTAGAATAATAAATTAGTTTAATTTATTGAGACTATGATAGTAGGTTAAATATTATGAAGTTATGATAAGGATGAGTCCTAATATGTATAACTAATAGTTGGGTAAAATTTGGAGATGTTTTGAACAAATATTATGAAGTTATAATAAGGTTTTGTAAGGTATTTTTACTAAAAACGAAAATTCTATTTTCAACAAAAATAAAGTTTTATTAAATGTATGTGATCATGTTTTAATGCTAAAATTAGTTTTAAAATGTTAAGGGATAATAAGAAATTAATGTAGTATAAGTTGGACTAATAAACTGAATTTAATGTTTCAAGAATTCAAATAAATCTTTTGTTTTTAAAGTGTATATGTATTGAATAAGATATACCTGTTGGCAATTTATTTTTGTTGAAATGATAAAATAAATGTTTTTGAGAAATGATACCATTTTTTTGTACTGGAATAAGAAATTGAAAATCACACCTATTGAAAATTTATTTTGCTAATAAATCAAGTTATTTTGATAGAAAGTTAAGTTATTTAAACAATAAAAAAAGTTTTATTTAATTTGAATTTAAAATGAGAAAAAAATGAACATTTTTTTAATAAATGACTACCATATTTTTGTACATACTTATTAGAATAAGAAATTAAAGTTGCATATGTTGGAAATTGATTTTACTAAGGAATTAAATTATTTTGATAGAAAATTGAGTTATTTAAACAATAAAAAAATTCATCCAATTTGAATTTAAAACAAGAAAGACCAAACATTTTTGTAAAATGGTACGACATGCAAAAAAACATGCAGCAATAGATTTTTGAAAAATCCAAAAATATATTGTAATGACAATGTAAAAATTAAATGATGGTTGATTTTAGTTTCTATAGGTATTAGGGATATTTCAACTCGAATTAAATTAGTTATAAATGTTTTTTCGACGTGTATACGTGTTTATGTGAAAATTTAATATAAGTCTTAAAAATGAATTTACAAATAATAAGACGCAATAAATAAGGAAGAGTTAAGTAATAATGACTTAATTATATTAAGTGGGAACCTTTAGAAGTGTTAGTAATACTATTTTAAAATAATTTAAATTTAACGACATAATTAAAATACAATGGAAAACTAGTTAGAAAACTTGATGATATTTTTAATTAAATTAAAAGAAGTAAATCTCATAAATTTTGAAGGGTCATGAGGAGTGAATGCTAATTAAAAATCTCAAGAAGCCTTGTGGAAGTACTCATACACAATTCAAATTAGTTAATCTATAGGAAAAATAAAAGTTAATTAAGACAGAGACTTCTTAAAAATTTGCTGGATTGTCTCATTTGTTCAATTTGATTGTTACAAACTAGTCGTGGATGATAACACTCCGAATGTATTGATAAATCACTTGTTTATTTGTAAACTGTGAATCTCAAAGGAAGAGATGTTAGTCATCGTCTTTGAAAATAGAGACGAGTAGTGTATTATTATTCTATAAGTTGATCGAACAAGGTGGAATCAACAAACAAGTGAACATGGCAACACAAATTAGTAGGAGATGAGTCTCGTGAGTTGCGAATTAATGTGAGGTCAAAGGACCTGTGGTCTTAGGACTTGGGGCTTCATGCTTGAATCAGAGAAATGTTGTAGGCTTGAGAACTTGAGATTGTGATGGTATGTATAAGAAACAATGATCCTATTAATGTGATAGTTGATGAAAGTCATCATGTTAGTACCAATAATTTATTTGAGACTCTATCAATACAATAGTGATCATGTGAGAGAAAATTAAGAATGAAGATTGTGTGAGTTAACTATAGTATAACACCTGATAAATGTCCATAGGTTCTCAGAGTCTTAGGAGGTAATATGAGGTGTCAAACTGTGGCAACTCTAAGGGTTAAAGGATTCATGTGACTAACTTGGCATCTCCAACAAATATGGAACATTATTATGATTGGTCAACAATATCTTGATTCGAGTACTCGAAAGCAAACTAATGATTATGAGTATATGTCATATAAGTCCTCTATGACTTGGAGGGTCAAGAGACATTGAAGGCCCAAATTGCGAAATTAGTGAAGTAATTAAGACGTTATAGTAAGAAATGATGTATGAGCAAGTGTGCACCTTTATGTGTTTGTATGGCTTTATAGTGGGCAGAAGACTTACTTCTTACATCTTTTTTTTTTTTTTTTCAGATTAAGATGGCGAGGTTCTATCGTCCAATCTTCCTTCTAACCATTCAGCCCTTTGACGGGTAATAGTCCACGACCCACTGTTTAATGAGAATACCTTTACCAACTTAGTGTGTTTACTTTTTTTATCACTAGAGAACACCCCACATGGAAGGCTAGTATGTATTGACCTTCGAGTTATTCTAACATAGGTACTCGCTCTTGGACATACACGAGCACTAGCTCCTTCTCCCATGTCTTCAGGATCTACCCTTCCAAACTCAATAACAGTAGCAGATGTGGTTAGGCTTTCCATTGATGCCCCTTCTCTTATAAGTGTCATTCCAAACTCAACTTTTTCCCTTTCGATTCGCACACCATATATGAGTTTCTTCTGTTGGGACATCCTATAGATTAGAGCGTGACTTAGACGACTTCTACCCCTGCAAAGGAGTCTAGTCTTGTAGAGATCGTTGATAAGCAGTAGATGGAGAAGTCTTCTAAAAAGGAGGAGGATCCTTCCCAAGGTTTTGTATAAACATAGATGATGATGTCAGATTCACAAGGTATATAGATAAGATTTACTTCTTAATGTTCTAACTGAGATACTACTGAATGGTAGATTAGGTCATTCTTTTTGTAAGTAAGCATTATAAATCCTTTTTTGAAAACGTTATTCTTTTTGGTAAGTTCTCTGGTATGTATATTAATAATTTATTTGTTGACTATTATTCTAGTAACAACAAGATCATGAATGCACTAATAGATGGTTGATTCTATGACTGAGATGTAATTTATATACGTTGTTAATGATTCACTATACTTATGTTACATGTCACTATTTCATTTTAAACCTAAACAATATATGATTTTAAATCTCACATTTATTTTTCTTACTAAACCTAAGGAACAATTTTGTTTACTTAGTGATGTTTCACAGAAGATGAAAATCTTCAAAAAAATTTCAATTTGATTTATTTAATAGAAGTGGTCAAATACATTAGCATGCTTAATATAGATTGTTTAAATTATTCATTCATTTATTTATTTAATGTAATTAAGATAAGATAAATTAAGGTGTCACAAAATGCAGTTGGAAAATAATAGGTTATTAACGTTGTATTTTAACTTGTTATTCAAATATTTATTGTATTTGTTATAAAGATATGTTTATTCGGTTCCTAGTATTAGCAGAAAACATGTTTCGAGTCAACCTTTCAATTCATGTTGTACTTTATGATGAAAAAGAAAACAAAAACAAAAACCTTTATTAAAGAATCTATAAAACAATTGCACCTTTTTTTGTATAAAATGATAATGCTTAGATTGGTGCACTTTTTCTCTTTCCTCTAAACAAGACAAGCAAGTCTCTTTAAGTGAAGAGTATGCCCATACATTTAATGCACGATCAAATTGGAAGAAGGTTTTCTTGAATGGTCATGTCCACTAAATATATAAATAGAAGAATTAAAAGAAAAGTGATAATTTTTGTGATTTACACACTAATTAATTAAACACTTTTGTGGATGTTACCTTAAACCTTTGTATTTGTGCTTACCTTGTATATCTTTTATGTAAGAGTTTTCAGTTTAAACTTCTAAAGCTTTAATAAATTGTGAAAGTCCAAAAAGGCTTATTGTTAAAGAACACTTAGATTAAGTGATCTTGAGATAAGATTGTGCTATTGTAAGACTTGAAGAGGCTAATAAGAATACTTGGCAATGACCAAAGTGTTGGTTAGAGGAAATTCTTTTAAAGGAAGGAACTAGATGTAGTCTTAGGTTGGAGATACACTAGTATAAAATCTTTGTGTTATTTTCTCTCCCTTATTCCTCAACACATTTTCCTTAGTGGGTGCTCTTGTTTTCAAATTTATATTCATATTTGTACCACAACTTATTACTGTAAGAAATTTTTGTATTAGTTTATTTCATTTGCAAAAAGAAAATCATACGTTATTAAATCAACCTTTCTAAAATATAGGAAAATTTGTGTTTATTTAACTTTGTCTCTTAAAACACCAAAAGCAAACTATTTTCACGAACCCTTATTCAAATAACATTTGTTAACAAAATATTTCTTGACATATGGAAAGAAGTTTAACAACAAAATTATTTGAAAGCTTAGATTAGTAATTTTTCATTAGCACAAGGTCAATTGATGAAATAACTCAATACAAAAAGTACAAATGTTTCTTCATAACTTTCTAAATAAAAATACTACAACTATATCAACTTAAAGACATGAATAAATTACAATATAAAATCCTAATCTACCCATATGTTACAAAAAAAAGACTAAAGAATTTAATTTACTTAGCCATAGAAACAAATTGTACATGAGGCATTCTCAAGAATCCTCCTCTTCCTCCAGTGTGGTTGCTATTAGCATCAACGACTTTAGTCATAGTCTTTCTGCTACGTCTTTGTCATCTTATGCAAGTACGTCCATGATCCTCTAGTAAGGAAAACTAAAATGTATGGAGAAAGTTTTCCACCTACTCTAAAACCATACACGCAAAAGCAAACAATAAATGCAAAAACTCTTGTGCACACAAAGTGCATTGATCACTATATAGCAATCCTTGTAGGTCACTCTTTATTGGTAAACCTATTTTCTCCACTACTATAATCATTTGGGCCCTTAATGCCTTTTGACCATTCGTATCACAGAGGTCTTACATGAACATATGGGTGATGATTAGAAAGATATATCTTGTCTAATACTCAAGCTAAGATACCCTCGATCAACCATGACAATACTCCATATTCTTCATGGACACTAAGCCAATTATGTGAGTCCTTCAGTCTTTGAAGTATAAGAACTTGGTGCCATATATTAACCCCCTAAGAGTTCACGAGTCTATGGGTATTTATCAAGTATCATACTATAATCAAGCTATTTATCTTCATCTATTTAACAATGTCACACTCGTCACTCCATATAGGAATCGACAACTATCCCTAAACTCCACCAAAATGATTGAGTCTCATATAAATTAGCACTAGTATAATGAACTCCTTAAGGCATATTAGTCTATCACACAAACAAGCATAAATAGTTTGAGTCATCCTACAACAGATTCTGCAACCTTAAGTTTTATCATCACAACCAAACTTAAAGACCTTAGGCTCTACGGTCTTATCATAAAAAACCAAGCACTCCAAGCTTTACAACCTCATAATCACAATCTGGTCTCAAAGACCCCAAGCATATTACCTGTTATCTTAAGGTGGCGTATTACATATTCAAGACGGTGTATTACTATTTTTTTCTGTTAATTGTGATTTGTTATGATAATTGTCATTAGTTAAGTTGTGTGTTTATATATGTATCATCTTTTACTAATTTTAGTATTTTTTCTTCAAG
The DNA here is from genome assembly GCA_026544285.1 of Pachyrhizus erosus. NCBI lineage: Eukaryota > Viridiplantae > Streptophyta > Magnoliopsida > Fabales > Fabaceae > Pachyrhizus > Pachyrhizus erosus. The sequence continues at coordinate 3,430 of JAMLFT010003018.1, read as the reverse complement.
AATCAATATCAATGGATACTATGGAGTCGACCAACAATTAGCTTCCACTACCAGAATATCAGTTTTAGGAAACGAATTTTGACACCAATTATTATCAGTGGCCTTTAGCAACCAATTTAGCTACTAATAAAGTTTCTAATCAAAATAAGATATATAGAAATAAAGTGATTGAATTAGCAATTGATTATTTAGATGCAAGAGAATAAAAGTATAAATAGTTGCTAATTTGGTCACAAAAGTATGAATTAGATACACGTGATATGTGATATTCTGCAAATAAATGGTTTGATAACTAAACTTCTTTAAAAAATAATGATTAAAAATTATTGTAACTAAATTTTTCATTGATGTGACATTTTTATAAATTTAGTAATTTAATGTAATTTACTTTAAAAATGCATTCTGTCATAGATATTTTTTTCTTTTGTCATTTTCTTCCTTCTTTTTCTTATCTTTCTTTTGCAACACTTCTACTTTTAAAACCAGATTAATTGTTTGATTTAACTATGAATTAGGTGAGGATTTTGATGCCTTAAATTTTCTAGTTAAATCCATATTAGAAAATGACAAGAGGGATAGGATAGCCAAGACACATATCCATGTAAATTTTGATCCCCAATGAGGAATGCATTATTGATGTTGGGCCAAGACCAATCTTTATGGCTTGTTTGATAGAAAAGAAGAGAAGTGAAAAAAAAGGTAGAAGAGGATGAAATTGTGTGTGTTTGATTGAGTGAAAGAGAAGACAAAAATTTAAAAAAACATGTGGTCCTACCTTAATAGCTAGTATAAATAATAGGATTTTGACATTAGTTATTTGGTTACAAGTAAAAATGTCAATGTGAAATCAAGATAAATCTGTTGAATGAATCCTTTAGCAACAAGTGTCTTATATCTATCAATAGTTCCATTAGCTTTATGTTTGATTTTATAGACTCACTGACAACCTATGGTGTGTTTTCTAAAAGAGTGACAATATTTCATGTATGATTGGACTCCATGACTTTCAAATTCATTGGCCATTGTAGCTTGTCATTGAGGTAACTTAGCATCTTAATGATAAAAATGGGTTTCAAATTCTGAATTAGCTTGAAAGACAAAAGATTTATTCAAAGGTTTTAAGTTTGGATTAGGTTTGAATTGTTTGACTGTGTTGAAAAAAATAGGAAAAAGCTAACATTCACAAAAGAAGAGTAATAAAAGGTAGTACATATATATAGACACATGACCTAACTAATGCCAATTGTCATAACAAGTCACATTTAGTAATACACTGTCTTGAATATGTAATAATTAGTATCGACTTTCAATGGTTAGTATTGGATTTTAGCGTAAATTTGTCTTGTAGTATACCTACTTGTGTCATGTACTTGGTAGCCATGAGTCTCTCTGAATACCAACAACTTAGGTATGCCCAAAGTGTTTATGAGTCTCTCCGAATACCAATAACTTAGGTTTTAATCGAGATCTGGCCTTAGACATGATATTAGAGCCACTGTGATGAAAAAGAAGTCACTTTGTCTGATCTTTGTTGGCCATTTATTCTAATAAAATTTGAATTTTAGCACAAAATGATGTTTATGTGTATTTCCACACTTCAAGCTCCAATAATTTCATCTTTAAAGTTTATGCCTTTATTCTTTGTCAAACTGAAGATTTCCATTTAAAACCTGATTCGTGCTAGGCATAACGCATTGAATTTTTGCTCCTACAGTATTAAGATTATACCTGATCAAATTGATGCAAATACAACAAGTTTTTACGGATGATTTGTTAGAGATTTTATATGATATGTTGAAATTAAAGTATATAAGTAAGAATAATTCTTACTTTATAAGTTGGTATTATAAGATTAAGTGTTACATTTAAATTCAAAATTTTAAGATGATTCATCCAATTGTATGCTAGAAAACTTATTAAATTAAGATCCACTGCAGGCATATATTCAAAACAATTTCTTAGAAAGAAAAATAGGAAAATATGGATTGAAATTTCATTTATTCTAATGTTCTCTTTTATGTATTTCCCCACTTGTTACTTGCCAAACCCTTCTTCAGACATATTATATCTAAAACTTAATGATGGTTAGATAAAGATTGTAGGTTATATTTTCTTGGAGGTGTCAATAGAAAATAAATTTCCCATAAGATCTTTTGTAGCCAAATATTGAGACAAGTATTATATAATTCAGGGCCTTGCTTGTATCTAAGTTCTCAAGAGATACTCAGGGCATCGTTAAACTCACTATATTTCCTTGGTAACGTCCAAAAGAATTACTGTATGTTAGAGTTGATTGTTATAGTCGTAGGAAGCTTTTACATTGTTGATAACTAGGGGGGAAAAAGGCCTTCGTATCCTTTTTTTTAAAATAATATAGAGAAAAAGGTAGAAAGTTAAATAAAAAAATATGTATTTGAGAAATAAAAGTTTGGGTATAATATAAAAAGAGTGAGATAAGTTATCTTGTATATTTGATTAAAAAAATTAACATATAATATGAGTGATAAATAACCTTATTTCTTAAGTAAGTGACAAAAGAATTATGTGATTGTTTTTATATATGAAAAAATATATTTTTTTGATAAATTTAGATATTCTTTAGTTAAAAAATAAAAAATAATTCTAATATTTTTAAATATATATATATATATATATATATATATTACACATAAAATAAAGATTCAACTCTTAATTATATATTTAAAAATAAAATTATTCATCAATTATGTAACACTATCGGATTATTACACTATGTTATATGCGTCGGAGCATAAATGATGAATCATTTCTCACTTGTCAGTTTTCGTATGGCTTTCTCCTAAGTCTGCCGGGGATAGTTAAAATGTAAATAATATTCCGATGAAAAAAATTAATTACGCAATTAATAGAGAACATGGTTTTCTTGAACCGCGATTAAATAGTTTTAGTTTTAGTTGCTTCAGTTTATGTATATGCCTGGGGGCATGTTTGGATGAAGAGCTTTGAAGAAACAGAGAAGGTTAATTTTTCAATTTTAAAGTATTAGAATAATATTTTTTTATAAAGCTAATAAAGAAAAATGGAAGGTAATAAGTAATGATTTTTCTAAAATTAAATTATTTTAAAAAATAATTATATCGCTCTCGTGAATGTTATATATTTAAAAGTTTGATAGCAAGGACTAATTAAGCAACACCAAAGACAATTCTTAAAAGTAATTGCTTATGAATGAAATAAATAAATTACTTAATAAAATATAAGTATGTAGAGTTGTTGGTAGCATCATTTGGTTAATTTAGTGAAAATGTTGAGCTAGAATGTATTTGGTAAGAATTTTGAGAAATTTATAATTTTTTTATTAGTTTATAAATTAACTTGATAAAAAAAATTTCGTTTCACACATAAATTTATTTTAGTAGTTTATATCTTATTTTCATATACTACTTTATAT
>JAMLFT010003017.1:0-23263 GCA_026544285.1 Pachyrhizus erosus | reverse complement strand
GATAAAAATTGTATATTTAAAAAGTCATAAAAATTAAAATTACATATTTATAATATTTAAAATATATATTTATCATCATATAATCACATCTCAAGTTAACAGAATAAATATTTTATACTAATTTTTTAAAAAAAAATTAGAAAAATATCAAATCAAACTTTTTAAATAATCCACAAAACAAGAAAATTTGAAGTTACAAAATTAATATGATGGTTGAAGGGAGAAGGAAAGTGGAAGAATTGACGGAGTTTAAATTTCTTCCACTAACAAAAAATAATAATTAACATTTGTTGATAAAAAAAATATTAAAAAAATGAAAAAACAAGAAAAAAAAATATGGTACCTTTAATAGAAAAACCAATATGTAAAGAGGAAATGAATAAAAGAAAAAAAAATATTTGAACATAAGTTATTAGATTAACAAGGTAGAACATTTTATAAAAAATAAAAAATAAAAGAGAATAAAAAAAATAAAAGATAAAAGAGTAACACATAAAATATTTTATAAAAGATGAAGAAATAGATAAAAAAAAAAGAAAGAAAAAATAACAAAAATGTAATATATATATCTATATATATATAAATTTGATTTCATCATATTTCTTACAATTTAAAAAAATAAATAAATAATAAAATGAACCTCATTTCATGTTTATTTAATAAATTTTATCATAATTTACAACATTCAAATAATAAAATAAATTATTATTCAATCCCCCTATCCCATCTCACTTCCCCAATTTAAACATACCTTAAATAAACATATTTTTTATAAGAAAAAGAAAATCAAGATTCAAAGAGACTAAATTATTATTATTCTCAATGTATTTGAAATAATAAATTTTAAAGTTTTTTTAAGGTTAAATAATATTTTGATTTATATAAAATATGATATTTTTATTTTAGTCTTTTAAAATATTTTTTATTTTTTAAAAATTTAAAAAAATATATTTTATTTTTATTTTATAATAACAACATTATTAATAACATAACAACAACATTAACAATTCATTAATTTATCATAACATAAACAATATAATATGATAATCATATCATTTTTTTTTATTAATCTATATTTTTAAATTTTTAAATATTAAAAACATAGGATAAGATCAAACTAATTAGTTAGATATTTAAAATGAGATATTTAAAAATATAATTTATCAAAAATTTATTCATAATTATTATGTCAAATTTATAATATTATGATAAATTAATATATTGTCAATATCACTATTTTATAATAATTTAATATTGTTAATTAATTTTTAAATGATTAAAAATAAAATAAATAATAATAATAATTAAAATAAAAAAATTCTTATTTTATAAGAAGTAAAATGTTATTTATATTTTATTATTATTATTATTTTGGTGAAGGATCAGTTCTCAAAGTTAAAACTACATCCATTGGGTATTATAAAAAACTCACCAATAATGAATTGACAACATTGAAACTTATGATAACTGGCTAACAAAGTTTGACTAACTTATTTAACACGACAATCTTATGCTAATTATAATAGACTTGGCTAGCTATTTCTTCACAACTTTTAAGTATACAATAAACAGTAAAATATTTTGTCAAAAAAAGCATACCCAGTACATTACAAGCACAAATGTTCATTCTTTGCATCATGAAAAGAAAAACGAAGTTTCTTATTAAAATAAAATAGTAATTAGGAGCCAAGCTAAGCTATTGAATAACCTATCAATTCATAACAATTATAACACTTACATAATTTAATCAGAAATACATATTTTATGCTCATATATAATTAAACGTAGGTATATGGGTTTGGGCATTTAAACGGTCTATTTTTATACAAATTTATTTTAACTCACTTAATTCATGGATTAAATGAAACTAGCTTACAGAATAGTTATTTTTTATTTTATAACTTTATTGGTATATTTAGATAGTTAGTATTTGATGTTTGATTAGTATTTATTGATCTCTTTCTAGTATTTAAATATTTATACTTTTGCAATCCAAAAATTAGAGATATATAATTTTTTAATGTTTTTCTTCAAAAAAATAATTTTTTTTAATGCTCTATTTGATATTTGAGTGATGGAAATGAATTTTTCTTTTAGATTTTATCCAATTGACACGTGGAAATTTATTTAAATAGAAATAAAAAAAGACCAAATTAAAAAATAAATAAATTGAAACGTAACTCAACTATATATAATTATAATATTCCTAATTCAACATGTTCATGAAACGGCATTGCTAAGTAACCTGTCCCGTAAGTTTTCCTATTTAGCTTTCAGCGGATACGCACTCAAAAGGAATATCCTCTCTGAAGAATCACGTGCTGGGTAGAGGTCCAACTTATGCTGGGCTACGGTTTCAATAATCCAAACAGGCCAGCAAGGCCCAAAAATAGAAGCGCGTCCTTTCTGGACTGGGCTTTTAGCGGGAAGCAACGTCACAATTTGGCGGGAAGCAACGTCACAATTTGGCGGGAAGCAACGTTCTCTCGTCTCAGCACGCACGCCACCCCAGTTTTCCCGCTAAAAAATCCCATATATAATAGAATTCACCCTAATTTTTCACTCGTCGTGTTACTCATTGCTAATCCTCAATCGCCATGAACAAATCCTCAGATGCAGCGTCTCCATCTGGCAGAACCAGATCCAAAAAACCCAATCTCCGAAGCTCTGAACACCAATCGCCAAGCCCCATTCAGTTCAGCTCCAAAACGCCGGAGAAACCACCGCAGCGAGCCCGCAACCGCGGCGTCGCACTCTCCGTCGAGGAAATAAAAAAAGTCGGTAAGACCTTGCAAGATCGGAAGCCACGAAATGAAACGACGTCGTCGTTGCTGAGCAAGAGTGTAAAGAGACAGATCTCGCTGTGGCCTTCTTCTCCCAGTAAACCCAAGACCACTGATGATGAGTCCTCCAAGCTTCCTGAGAAGTAATTGGCATTTTGATCTTTTTTAAATTCGTATAATTTTTTTAAAAAAAAAATACTGATTTTTTGTGTGTTGACGGTTTGTGTGCAGATATGAAATTTTGGATGAATTCTTCAATCGATTGGATACTTTGATTGCAATGCACCGTCTGAAAGGATGGTCGCCGACATTTACTTCAATCAGTTCCAGGATTGAATCTTTAACTGACAGGTACAACTCAGCAAGGTTTTTTTTTTTCATTTTTTTATGTTGATGTGTTGGTTTAAGCGTTTAATTGTTTAATTGTGTGTTTTGATTTGTTTAGGAGGTTTACACATGGTCATCTAGCCCAGTTGAAATTTATTTTGCCTGAGGCTATTGTTCTTAAGAAGCATCTCGTGCTTGATGAACGGACGAGTTGTATGAAGCCGGATATTCACATTTCTTTAGACCCTGGTGCGGTAGAGGCTGATGCCAAGCTGCCCCCTCAACGAGGGAGAGTGTCGCTGAAGAAGGTGTTTCGGGCACGATTAACGGAATTTTGGGAATCTCATCCTGAGGTAGGACAACAATTTCTACTCGCTATCTGTTTAATGAGATTTATTGTGAAACATTTCTTATTGCTGATGATTCAATTTTGCATTGATTTTTGTCCCTACCAAGTATTACTCAGTGGTTGTCTAGTTTTGTACCTAGTGTAGTTGTTATTATGCAAGATTACTATAGGTGTTCAAATTGCAATCCCTTCTGTCATTGGCTTTGTCACTATGACATGTTAATGTAATGGTATTGGTTGTTGGAAATTTATTTTGTTGCTAGGCAGAGTCCTTGAGACGTTGTTCCAAGTTAATTCTTGTCCTGTGTTTGGAAATTGACAATTAACAGATGATTATAATTTTTATGAATCCACTTTATTTTTTATAATGAGCAAATGTTGCTGCAATAATTACTTTTTGGTCATGCGTGTTATTTGATCTGAAGGATGCTTCTATGTGTAGGGTGATGAAATTCCAGAAGGAACATTGCCTGAGCCATTCAATCGCCCAAAGAAAGAGAGTATTTTGGATAAGTTGGAAACCCGTCTCCCAACGAAATTGTCACCCTGCATGTGCTATTATGACATTGTCAATAATGCAGAGTCTGCTAACGTTGATGAAAAATTGTCAATGCCTGTCAAGACATCAGCTGAATTGCCTATTGAGCATCTGGCAGCACCTTCTCACATGGCTCCATCCTTTAGAGCACGGTTTTCTAAAAAACAGAATGGAGCAGATGATGTACAGCCAAAGTCTCCCTTAAATTCATTACAACCCCTGGCTTTTCATATTTCCGAGGCAAGCCTGAAGGAAAATCTACCCTTTGAGGATACTGAAACTCATCTGAAAACTTCCCCTGCTAAGTTGGCTTTAGAAGCAGCTAGTAGTGAAAGTTGTCCAACAATTTGTGTTTCTCTGGAATCATCCGGTGCTCCCCCTGCTACTCCAAGCAAAACCACTGAGTACGCAGAAAACAAAGATGGTTCCTTCAACAGCAATGATGGCATGTCAACTCCAGCTAAACTTGTTTCTACTCCAATTAGGTTGATGAGTGCCACACCTGCCTTGCGGTCACCCAAAAGACATTATATGAGCCCAGATGACCACTCTAACAGTTCTTTGAACAAGTTAGCTAGGCGTCCACCTCGCTCAAGGTCATTAAAATTTGACACTCCAGTGAAGAATAAGGAGGTTGTGAATGAAGACAATGCTGGTGCCTTACCAATAGATGATGATATTCTTGACATCCTCCCAGAAAATCTTATCCAATCGGTATGCCTTTCTTTCACATCACAATGTGCTACGTGAAGAAAAGTTACATTCTATTTATTTTGGCAACAACAGATCCTACGGTTTTAAATCATAAATCATCTCATTTCAATTATAAAAGTTCTACAGCCATGGCTTCCATTGTTAAATTATTTACAAGTATTAACTATTCTCAAATATTGAAAATGGACTAAATAAACAAATAGATCTTGTTAGTATTGAGGCTTTGCTTCTCCATTTTACCTACTGTCCAATGAAGTATAATTAAAGTTCTGTATTTTTTCACCAGTGAGTGCGTATGGATGATTTGGGTGTGCATTGGACATAATTTATATCAGCCTCACTTTTATATTTCAATAATATGAGGCCCAACATCTATTTAGGTTTACTTTAACCCTTTTGCATGAGTGGGATCAACATTAACTGTGTATTTTGCAGATTAGAGAAAAAGAAAGAATGGCAATGGAGGAAAGAGATCCAGCCATTACACAAGCAAAGAAACGAAAAAAAAATATAGCTAGTCTCCCTAAGCTCTTTGACATGATTCGCAGCTTGCTTCGACAACAGAATTGTATCACTAAAGCGGAGCTAGTAAGCAAGATAATCTCAAGCCGCTGTGATATTCTTGATAGAAGTAAGGCACTGATTTATGCAAAAATGATTTACTATTTTATAGTTTTCTGAACACTAAAACTTTCTGGTTTGTATTCGTAGGTGAAGTTGAAGAACAGTTAAATTTGTTGCAAGAACTAGCACCGGAATGGATTTATGAGAAGCAGGTCTCTAGTGGGGATTTGCTATTATTGTAAGTTCCTTTAGCTTAAACGAATACTCTATTATAAATTTACTATTTTAATTACGTACTGTATCTTTTCCATTGTTTTGATTTTATGGCATGTGTTTTTGGTAGCATAAATAAAATGTTGAGCCCTGAGGCCATTCGAGCATCTCTTGAAGAAGCAGCATAGTGAGCAAGGCGACAGACGATTTAATTGAATGTACCGATGGAGGTTTATCAAGGCCAATGCTGTATATTGTTTGTATAGTCTTATGGACTGCTTGTAGATCCTCAATTTATTTTCCTTTGAGTTGCTAGTAGCTGTCCAATCTGTATAATATTCTTTTTGATGGATTGGCTGTGCTTTTTTGTAAATGGTGAGTAAGACAATACAGCCAGTTCAAAGGAGACACCCCTTTTCAATCACTTTACTTAGGGTGGATTGGCAGTGGTTTTTGTACAGGATATAATGCATCCTAATTTAAGCTGATCAATATCTAATTATCAATTTCCAAAACAACATTTGTATTCAAAATACATTATGACACAATTGGCTTTATGATTCTTTGTAATTGCCATTTTTTAATCTCTTTAAATATATTTATTTATTCAGTTTTGGGGGAGATTGGGAGAGGGAAATAATCTTCACATTTCACATTTGAGCCACACCTGATCACAAATCAAATCCTCTCGTCTCTACGAAAAACAGTATTACGGCAAAATGAAGAAAAAGTAGGTGGCAGATGTAAGGGAGTTCATCTGGTCGGATGAATCCCATCTAATTCAAATCAATAAAATTGGTTTTAATTTTTAGTTTAATTAGGTTCAATTCAAATTAAATCAATCTATTTAAATTTGATGATGATTAATTTAAGTATTGAATTTATGATTTATAAATCTAATAATCTTAAACCAAAGTGATAATATAAATTTTATTATTTAGTATGCATGAAGTTTTATATTATAATTATATATTTTTTCTGATAATTTTTGTTATTATTTAATTTATGTAAATCAATTATAATAAAATAAGTCGTTTATATATTTTAATAATGTTTTGTGCAAATTTTAAAATAAAATAATTTGTTTCTTAAAATAAAATTTTGTACATTACATAATAAAGAACCCAATTAATCCAAAATGAACCAATATCCAAATTGATCCAAAATTTTGCACATTCGAGTTGAGCAAAAAAAATAAAAATAAAAAAAATTCAAATTAATGAAAATTGTTTGATTGAAATTGTTTTTTTTTTCAAATCTAATCTAAACCCTACCTGTAAACACCTATCTGTAGGAATTAGAGAGACAAAGGGTGGAGAAAGTGTTGGCTCGGGTCCGAATCCAATAACGACTACCTGCATCTATATATCAACCGTTGGTCATATTGAAATTCTTTTATCAAACTCGGTTGCAGACAATTCTAGTTGTCTTTGTAGTCGATGATTGAAGTTGATAGGAAATATTATAATCAGAAGTATGAAAGCAACACAAGTTGACGACACTTTACAATTAACTGAATAACAAAGTTTAATTTGTCACTTTGTCTAGGCCATTTTCTTTCTACTAGTGCACATAGATCCTGAAGTTACATTTCATAATTGCTAACTGATCGTGCCATCAAATAAAGTTTAAAAGCACCTTATGTTAGAGTTATTTGTTTTCTGCAATTACTTTTGCTGTATCCCTGATAGCTTGCTTAGCCATATATGTCCATTAATTAGTGTCCTGTGCTCTGCAGTACCTCTTGCTCAGCTGAAGTCTTCATCTGTGTCCTACATTCTGTCTGCGCAACATGTGTTGGAAAAGATTGTTGTGACTTGTAATCTCGATCACTTTCTTTCCCCCATAATAGCAAGTATAGGCCAATGATAACAATGACCACTCCCAATAAACTGAAACAGAAAAACATAATTTAAATCGTTTGAAACAAGGACACGATTGTGCTTGAACACTAAAATGTATCTACCTGCCGGTGTGGAGTTGTTCCCCAAAAGCAAAATATGCTAAGATTGCCACCAAAATTGTTCCAAGGGGATTAAACATACTCACAAAGACTGGCCCTTTTTGTTCCATGGCCCAGAATTGACTGAATATAACAAAACCACCACAAATAACTCCCTGCCATAACTCACGTGTGATTATGTTAGGATTTTATTTTAAATTGACCTTACTTTTTTAACTTTCAGCTTCTTAATGCTCTTTACTTACTGCATAAAAAATGCAAAAGAGTTCAACGGTGGATGTAGTGAACCATGCTGCAGGCTTGTGTTGTACGAGTACAGTAAAGACAGCAGACTGTGCTGCACCCATGATATTTATCAATGCTGTTAATGACAGTTGTGCTGTATATTTCTTCACTATGACTGCCTACAAGTCAAGCAAATAACCATGAGCTTTGATGCCTATGGTCTCCATCCCCACCTATTCAAATGTTCGTTTTTACTATTTTCAAAATCTTTGAATGTCAGTATATTCTAATAAGAAGATTGTTATTCACATACTCTTTAAACATTATTATTGGTTCAAATTTAGTGAATTACAAAATCATGAATGATGTTCATTAAATATGAAGTGAGATACTAAGTTATGTGATTTTCCAATAATTTTTAGTCAACAGTAGATGATGTGTTTAAAACAATATTTTAGAAAATATATTGTTAACATCTGTCTTCCATTGAATGTTATTTCAATTCTGGAGCTGGTTCATAAAACATGTCATGTACCGTTTACTTCCATGCTGTGAAAAACTGTAATATCCTTTGTACTTGTGTTTATAAAATTCTACTTATCAACGAGTAATGCCGAAGGAAATATTAATCAGCAGGGTTTGGGGATGGGTGGGGGAACCTGAATCGGTGATGAAATGATGGAACAGCTTGATTATAGAGAAGGCTTAACTGTAGTGTTTATTCCAACATTTTAGTTTTTAACAAATTTTATTCGTAATAAATTAATTTAACATATTTTACTTTCAATTTTTATAAAACTTGTAATTTTTATCTTCTTTCGTTTGTTTGTTAATTGTCTAAAAAAAATTAGAAATAAAATTTACCAAAAAATAAAAAAGTTAAAGATAAAACTCACCAAAAAATAAAAAAGTTAGGATAAAATAAAAAAAATTAAGAATAAAAAGTATAATTATAACAGCATGTTAAATGGAAGTAAAATACACTAAATTAATTTGTTAGAAATAAAATTCACTAAAAAAAATAAAAAGTAGAGAATGAAAGCTGTTGTTAAGCTTATAGAGATAAATATACCTGTAGTATGTACCATAAAGACCATGATATGCAACTTGCAACAGACAAAACTGATCCTTTAATCCAGTTATTATGAACGAAATTGCCTCTGACATGGAACGGCGCAACCTGTAAACTTTGTATAGTATGCCCTTTGTACAAAGTCATTATCAAGGCACCAATCAATGATAATACAGTTCCAAAAATCTTAGCCAGCCCACGAGGCTTCTTAACATCAACAATCTCTAGCCTATTTAAAAGAAGCATAAAAAAACAAAATATTCAAAAATAGGACTCTTGTTTTGTAGTAGGACTTTGAAAATTTCACAACAATATTACTAATCTTGAAAACCATTAACTTTAGCCACTCACCCGAGTCCAACTGCAATTATAAAAGTAAGGGATGAGATTGTGTTAAGTATGGATGCAACAAAGGAAGGAGTGGTATATTTCAAGCTTGCAAAGAACATGTTCAGGGTAAGACTGATCCTGTTTCACATAGTGAAGGACAACAAATATAAATGTAACTTTCTTCTTGGATAGGCAGACCTAAATTGTGTATTTCTCTTAAAGAAAAAATGTCACTTGAGAACAATACCCGAAGAGGGAAAGAAAAAATAGCTCCGTGAACATTGTCATAGTCAACTTCGGCCACTCTTTTCTGCAAAAAAAGGAAATTAGATATGAATGAAAGTCAACCTTGAACGTGAAAGTGGTTCTTCTAGCCAAAGTTCATACAATGTCATAGGTCTAGCCTGAGTACTTATACAAGTGCATAACTTCCTACACTGGAATAAAGTAATGTTATGTAGTATCAACTATGAACTAGCATTATTTTTACAAAGCTTTTGAAGGCATGAAAATGTCTAACCATCAGAAGCACATAACATGGATATAGGATGTACCTTTCACGAACATAAGCAAAAGGAAACACAACTACACCCCCAACAACATGTCGATAAGTAACAAAGACATGAGGATTCATCCCTTTGCTTAATGAAGCCTCTACTAGGAAATAGAGAAACGCAAGAGCCAGCTGAACTAGAACCATGAGAAGGTGAGGCTTGAATTTCACATACAACACCCCAAATGCACGTCCATTGTTAGACATAGTTTAAGGATGTTATGCTAAACTCAGCGTCCCCCTTGATTATTTTTGAAGTTGGGATCAAATTTAGACTTATATATACAGATGAAAATTTTATTTTTCACGTTATTCTTTCATATTTACCTAAACTTTCTAAAGAAAGCTGACTTGGAAAGCTGATGGCTGATTTGATCAAATATCCTAGAAGTACACATACAATATATCGTCACCACAGAAAATAAATCAAGTATTACAACATAACTACGACCACAATCGTAATTTAAAACACTAGCTGCAACACTTCCACCTACGGCCTAACTTCAATTTAGCTACCCCTAGTGTAAGTCTTTTCTTGATGAGACATATTAATTTGCCGTAAAATTTAATCTCTATGTCCTTTAAAATGTTTACATTATTATAAATACATCTATAATATGCCAGAACTAATTCCTAAGCAAGTGGACAGAAAAAGATGAAAAAAGTTTTTAGTGATCACTAGTTGGATACAGAAGTTGTACACTTCCCGCTGAGTCTACAGCCATACTGACTCTTAGCACCTTCTTTTACGATTTTTTTTTTTATTTTTCTGTCCCATTTTGGAAATCCAACACCTTAAAAAAAATGGATTTGTATTTTGTCTTTGGTGTATCAAGTGTATTACTATTAATTTCTTATTGAGCCGTACTTAATGTGTTTTATATGAAGTGAAAAATATTTGATATCAAGTGTCTTGTTACTCTATTATGTACATATATGGTAGGCATATTGGATACAATATGAGTAAAATATATAACGGAATGATATAAAAATTCGTAAAACATAATAAATATATAATTATAATTTTTTAAATTTAAATTAAAAACATATTTTTAAATATTATTAAGAATAAATAAAGATTATACATTATTTCTTTTTGTCCACAAATAAAAGTAATATCAATCTTTTTTTTTCTTAAATTTTGAACGAATAATATTTTATTGTTAATATTTATAAAAATTTAGAGACTTTTTTTATACGTATTCATAAATATCTAAGAATATTGAATATTAATATCAAATTTTATAGAATACAATTAGGTGAAATAAATTGAATTATGAATGTTGGACATGGTAAAATAGTTGGGTGCAGCAGTGACTGTGACTGTGACGGCAACGGAATATCGCAAATAGCACGTCATGGAACACATCATCAACCTTTTAAAAATATCAAAACCAAGAATTGCGAACGAATTGGTACCAAGATAAGTAATATTTAATCAACACAATACAACCTCACAAGCAGAACATAATACCATTCAAGATTTCCACAACTGTGGGAGTGAGAGATCCACAGAAGAGAAATGGCGCAGTTGTCAGTGGTGTGGTGCACGGTGGCGGTGCTATTGTGCGCCGTGGCGGGTGCGTCATGGGTGGATGAGCCGAACCCAATACGAATGGTGTCGAGCGTGGAGGCCGAGGTGGTTCGGGTGATAGGGAAGTGCCGGGGTGCGTTATCGTTTGCCAGGTTCGTTAGCAGATTCGGGAAGAGGTACCGAAGTGATGAAGAGATGAAGCAGAGGTTCGATATATTCTCAGAAAACCTCAGATTCATCCGCTCCACCAACAAGAATCGTTTGTCCTACACTCTCTCTGTTAATCGTACGTCTTGCTCTTTTCTCACTATTACTATTACTATTATTATTGTTTTTTTTTTGTTTTGTTTCTTCTTCCTTTCTGCTATTGGATTTTGATGTGGCTGTGTGATCGGATCCTCATAGCTAATCGCGCGTGTTGCTCAAAGTGTTGATCCCTCTAGTTTTGATGATTGACCTATCACCTACCGATTTACTTTTGGATGCAGAAACAGAGAAATAATCATGTATTGTATTGTTTACACTCTGTTTGCGTAGACTTTACACCATGCTTTAGAGAATGAAAGACAATAGAAATATAAAAATTTATTTTTATTACTCCACTCTTTTATATAAAAGACAAATGAATGTATTTTCAATTTTAATTCTGAAATGATTTAAATATATTTTTTATTTTGATAAATTTATGAATTTTAATTTTAATTCTTAATAAAAAAAATTTAATTTTTTAGTTTTTAATAAATTTTTTATTTTATTTATGGTCTATAAAGTGTTTTCTATATCAAAATAGATTTTTTATTTTACTATTTAAGACTATATCTAAAGTGTTTCAAGCACAAAATTAAAATAAAAAATTTATTAAGAATTAAAATATTAAAAAAAATTATTAAAGACTAAAAATAAAATTAAAAAATTTATCAAAAACAAAAAATATATTTAAATCTTATGAAAAGATAGATATATTTTTAAATATATTAATTAATTGTTAATTCTTTTTGTATAACTAATTTATTGTAAAATTTATTAATAAAATTATCAATCATTTTCTTATATAAGTGGTTGTATTTATTGATCTATTTATAGTATAAACCAGATTTATTATTGAAAAAATTTATCTTTAAATTATGTGGTGTAATTAAACATTACTCTCTCCTAATTAAGAAAATTAGTAACATCGTAGGATATATACAACAAATCTAAAGGGGTTGTATATATTTGTGTATCCTTTTTAAGACTTTAATAATTTTTTGAAACAATTTTTCATCCTCCTTTTATCTTTAATTTTTAATTAGAAAGAGTTCAAGATTTTAAAAAGAAATTACAAAATTTTCATGAAGATGTGAATTGATAACAAAATTTTAAGATATCTTTGAAATCTTGGATTAGTTGTTGAATCTTTAAGAGATAATAGAAGAGGAAATATGAGACAATGATTTATAAAAATTCAGTTCCTATTGGTACATCCAATTAATTTAACACCAGTTAGTCTTTTGTTATAAAAGATTGAGTTCAAAAACACTTTGCACATACAAAATCTTATAAACCTATCCCCTTTTTAACCCTTCAAGAAGTTAACACCTAAGTGAAATCCTATCATATACAATCTTAAAAATCATATCCAAGATCAAGACCCAATACAAGAATTCAAAAGAGAAAGGCTTAGAGTACACTTAGAACTACAAAAAATCCAACAATAAAAGCTCAAGACTCTTTTGGAACACCTCTAAGCTCTTTTTTTCGATCACATATAGAAATGGTTTTTCGAAAGAGGGATATATGAGAGTTAAGAGGTACCTATTTATAAAAAGTTCAAATTGTAACACTAATAATCAATTACAAACACAATGTAATCGATTCTTTTGTTTTTCGTGTTTCTAGAATTAAGTTTTAAACTAGATTAATCAATTATCACGATATGTAATTGGTTAAAACAGGAACATCAGTCAGGAAACTAACCATTTTGATGTAATTGGTTACTATTTTATATAATCGATTACACCTCGAATCAAATTCCTATTTATCTTCGAATTTAAGTTTGTGTAATTGATTATGAAAATTTTAGCTTATTTTTCAGATTCACATAAAAATATATTAACCAATTACATAACTGTGTAATTGGTTACATCTGTATATATTCGAATTTTCCACAAATAGATCGAGGTATAGACTTTCCTATTGAGCATCTAGGCAAAACCTATCTATGCATACAAGCCCTGACTAAAACAACCAATACAACTATGCCAAGTTTGAATTACAAGTAGATACATAGATACATGAAAAAAATAGTTTTCTTCATCTTTATTTTTTCTCTACAAAATAAGAGAAAATTTTCTTTATGCTCATATGACTTTTCTTCCTTTTAAATTAAAAAATACAAAATGTCTATGCCTCGTTATTTCTCCCCTCTTATATATTTTCTTGATAATCAAAATAAAGGATAGTGTTCAGTTTTGAATAAATAGCATAGTAGTTTTTTTTCCTTATTTTCATAAGAAAATAACTTCAAAATTAATTATACGAGTTCTTCTAAGACTCAGCATTGACTGATTTTCTCGAAGTCAAGTAATCAGAAATTTATAGTGCAGACAAAGAAAAAAAAAATAAAAGCGTGACATTTCTGCATATTGATAAACTGTTACTGGAAGAGTGAAACTAGCTGCTTACACCATGGTAATTGCCGGGCTTGCAGATTCTGCCTCACGACCTATTGAGCTAAATATAAATGGAATTCGGTGAAGAAATTATTAAATAGTCTTAACCTATTTTTTTTATAGTTTTAAGTAATAATTACTATGAAAAATAATTAATAATTTTTAATTATATACTATGATAATTTTAGATTATTTAATAAATTTTTTAGAGGAGAGATCGTATTCTCCTATAGATTTTATTGCAATTGACTGTATGAATACTATGTCATCCACAAAACATGAACATGACAATTTAGGCATCTCAATGAATACTCCTTTACATTTGTGAGTGCTCAAGTTTGGTTTTGGTGTTCTAGAAAAACAGAGAGGGAAAGAAGAGGGGAAAGGGTTTTGGTTTGAAACTGGTTTTGACGCTATTTATTTATCTTATGAAACAGATTTTGCTGATTGGACTTGGGAGGAGTTCAGAAGACACAGACTAGGCGCTGCCCAAAACTGCTCTGCGACTCACAACGGCAACCACAAGCTTACCGATGCTGTTCTTCCTCCCGTGGTACGTTGCTAAAAGCTACTCTCACTCCTTGCCACATTTTGAAAATTCTACTTAACTGCAGGGACGGATCCAAGAATGTATTAAGGGGGTCATATTTTTTTTTACACAATTATTTAAATATTTAATTTTTAATAAATAATAAATTTCACAAAAAATATTTATTATATATTTTATGCAAAATCAACTTTTTTCCAACTATTTTTTCTATTTATAATGTTAAGGATTAATTGATGCTTGTGACTTAAAAAATCAACTTTTTTCCTATTTCTTCTATTCACTAAATGAAAAGTGTTTCACAATTTTTTTATTTTATTTTAAGATATTAAGTATGTTTACTTTTTTATTCAATACTTTTCTACAAAATATTGATAGAGGATATTATAGAAGACTATAGCATTACTCAAATTTGTATTCCATTGGCCATGTGTACAGAAAGACTGGAGAGAAGAAGGTATAGTGAGTCCAGTTAAGGATCAAGGCAACTGCGGATCATGCTGGACATTCAGGTTATTTTGGACCCTGAAAAACTGTTTGAAATGGGTAAGGTACAGTGTCTAATTTGTCATGATTCTAACCATGATTTTTACAACAAGCAGCACAACTGGGGCATTAGAAGCAGCTTACGCTCAAGCATTTGGAAAGAGTATCTCTCTTTCTGAGCAGCAGCTAGTGGATTGTGCTGGACATTTCAACAATTTTGGCTGTAATGGTGGGTTGCCATCACAAGCCTTTGAGTACATTAAATACAATGGTGGACTTGAGACAGAGGAAGCATATCCCTACACTGGAAAAGATGGTGTCTGCAAATTCTCAGCCGAAAATGTTGCTGTTAACGTCGTTGACTCTGTCAATATCACCTTGGTAATTAAATGGATTGACTTCTCTGATTTTTTTCTCTAAATGAGTCCATAATTTAACATTGCAGTTTACTAGGGAGACACATCAGAATCATATCTGTCTTAACGGCACTTATATGAGATTTTCTAAAAAAATCTTTGTTCTATGTTTTGATTACAGGGTGCTGAGGATGAATTAAAACATGCAGTTGCATTTGTTCGGCCAGTTAGTGTGGCCTTTGACGTGGTTAGAAGTTTCCGGTTCTACAAGAAAGGAGTTTACACTAGTGACAGGTGTGGTAGCAATCCTCAGGTGAGTTCTTCTAAAGGGACAAAATTTAGATAAAATTCCTCAAGTGCTTTTATTGTCTTTAATGTTATTCTCTAATCAGAATTGGAATTTCACATTTGTAATCTATGCTAACCTTTAATGTAAACATTTATCAGACGTGTTATCAAAATAAAATTTCTATTCTGATGGGACGACAACACTAAGAGCATCCAAAAAACTGCATTTAAGTTATGTCCCCTCTAACAATGATAATGGTTTGCTAGGAGAAGTTTATGCTTTGATGACAATTATATAGAATATATTTTCAAGTTGTTTTAGCCAATAATTTGATGACAATTCATCACTGCACATTTACTCACATATTCACGTCCAATGTTATAGAAAATCTCGTATTGTCAAAACATCATGCTAGTTAATTGTTTTGATGTGTTAAAAAAAGTCCTTGCTTCAATTATTTGCATGTCCATTTTGGTATTTGAAGAGATGTCAAAATCCGAATTTGCTTGACAGGATGTGAACCATGCTGTTCTTGCTGTTGGGTATGGAGTTGAAAATGGTGTTCCATATTGGCTCATTAAAAACTCATGGGGAGCAAGCTGGGGTGACAATGGCTACTTCAAGATGGAATTGGGGAAGAACATGTGCGGTAAGTATCCATAAGAGCTCAGTTCTTGAAAACAACCCCCTAGAGACCCTGCCCCCAACAAACACCAAACTTAAAATGAACTCAATGTGACAGGTTTGATGATTGGCAGACATAGTAAAGGGCTTCAGACTTTAAAACAAATGAATAACTGAAAATTCTAAGTCTTTAGTATCTTGGCTCAACTTTGGCTTGCTAGAGCTGTTGATAGTAAAGTTGAAATTCTGAGTTTATAAAGCTAAAATGAACCAATGTGCAGTGCTAATTTGGTAATTGTTTATTTTCAGGTGTTGCAACTTGTGCATCTTATCCAATTGTGGCCTAAATTACATAACAATATGGTCGCTGGTTGGCTTACCTGGTCAATACCACCTTGTCATGCATCAGAGTTTAGAGCGAAGCGGATGCTAGTATTGTATTGATGATTAAAGATAAGTGTCGTTGTATGATGAAAATTACTCCTAGTTGGCATGATGTACAAAATAAGCTAGAAGTTGCTGTAAATCACGTAAGAATCTCAGGGCTTAAATTGTGTGTATCACACATAATAACGATCATAAATTGTTTGTTAAATGTTGTAATGTATTGATGCTCCCCGCTTCAATTAGCAGTTGAAAGATAGCATGTCTTTGCTACTTTGCACTATGTAACATTATTACTTCTTTCGTTTTAATTTATTTGTCATTTTTAAAATATGTTTTTATCTCAAATTATTGTGCTTTTAGAGTATTAGAAAAAAAACTTAAATATGAATTTAATCCTTTAAATATACAAAAAAACATAAGCCACTAGTTCTTGAACCTTACAAGAACTAACTTAAACGATGTAGAAACTTATTACATGAACCCCATTGAACACCCTATTCAAAGATCAAACACAAAAAGAATAAGAAAGATATCACCTAATATTGATGAATATAAAAAATATTCAACATTTATCTTATTTCTTTAATGAAGAACCTTGTATCACCCAATTCAATGATTTATTGAATCTCCAAATTAAAAAATCTTGATTCTAAATTATCTTCATAGTAGTACTATAATTATAATATAATAGCTCACAATTATTTTTTTAACAAAGTACTCACTCAATTGAAATAAGAGTGTCATGAAAAATGAGTTCACATTTTTATTTTTATAGAACTTAAACAAAATTAATTGATTACATCTAAAGATAAACGATTATTTTGTTTATTAAGCTATTTGGACATAAATAAGAACATGATAATCAATTACTTTTTAAGATGATAGATTATCTGTAAAATTAAAAATTTCCTCAAAGGCCAAATAATTGATTATCTTAAGTGACTAATTGATTGTTTTTACACCTACACAAATGCTAAGTCATAAGACATGAGATAATCGATTAATATATTCATTTAATTGATAATTTTGTTCATCTTAAATCTTTCAATTTTTAACTCGAATTTTGTCTAGATTTAATCTTAAGTTTTTTAAATTATAATTTTACTTTCAATGGGTGCTTAACTAGGTTGTAATCATTAAAAAATTGTGCAATCAAACTATGAAAGCAAGCAAACCAAAGTTCCTAAATCTATTACATAATTTCATCTCACACATTGTCAAAATCAACTAATTAAAGCATCTTCTATTTCTTCATCTTCAAGTCACAATCATCAAATATAGAATAAAACATTTTAATTATAGGACAATATTTTATCTTTCACATTGTTTGATGGATAATAAACAACATAAATAAAATCATACAAAAATTTATTAAAATATTATTTTTAATATTAATTATGATAATAAAATTTATATTACTATTATAAATTATAAAACAATATATATTATGATTTTCCAACTGATGACGCAAGTGACTGAAAAGTTAGGTTGACTTCTTGTTGCAATGTTATGTGCATTAATTTTCTGTAGCTTTAGTTTTCATTTTTGTCTTTTGTTCCTTTTGTTTTCTTTTTTTCTGTACAATAAAAATAATATATTATTAAAATCACACATTAATGCAAAGCTTCAAAACATTTTTTATTGGTTACTATTATTAAAAGATGTTATTCTATTTTTTCCTTAATTTTTTTATTTTTAATCTCTAAACTTTTAGTTGAATAATTTAAGTCTTCTAACTTATTTTTTTATTAAGTTTTAGTTTCTGTCCTTTATTTAGGCATTAAATGATTGTGTGATATTAATTTTATTATTATTTTATTAAATTTTATACCAATTTATTTTTTATCTATTTAAAACTGTTAGAAATTACTTATATAATATTTATTAGGTATTAAAATAAATTATAGTAGCTAAAAATTGTTAGAAATAACTTCATTTAGAGTTGTTAAAGTGGGTTACTCAACTGGATCCAATCCGGTCTAGCATGAGTTGGTCATTAAGTAAATCAACTCAACCTGAATCACTTTACAATGAGCCATAAAAATACTAATCCAATTTGTCTTATCACGAGTTGGTGAATTAAGCGGATTGGTTCACTTTGAATTAAAAATTAAAAATTAAAAAAATCAATTTAAAAAAATATATTTCAACATTTTTCATAAATATAACTAGTAGAAATAAATAATCTAAAACAAAATTATAAAATAATTTAAAAATAGTCTTATTATACAAAAGTGGACCAACTTGACCCATCATGAGTTTGTCCAATGAGTCGAGTCAAAAGTGGATCAAGTTGAAAAACATGAATGTTTTTTAATTCAACTCGACTCAAACCCGTGGTAGGTCAGATTGTACTAAGACATATATACAAAAACCCAAATCTTCTATGCCAAATTTGAATACCTTCTTAATTCCTCTTTCCAATTCAACATTTGTAACTCCAACCACCTTCTTAATAATCGTCGTTTCAATTTTGTTATAAAAATACTTCAAAATGTAAATGCAACACACTTACTAAAATGTAACTTGGTTTCACTCTCACCTTTGTTGTTTAAGAATTCTTTCGATGAAATCATTGAGGTTTATAGAAAAGTTTGAAAATAGTATAATGAAAAGATTTGACCAATTTTTGGAAAGTTTTTGCAAATATTAGTGAATTGTAAATATTCACCATTGATATGTTTGATAATGACTAGATTCATATATATTTTTTTTCAATTTTTAACCAAGATCTTCTATTCTCCAATGATTATGACAATGACGACAATCTTCAACAATTAATAAAGGTTGTTGTCGAACCATGCATTAGCCAAATGAAGGAGGTGAAGAAGACAACAAATATCGTCGTGAAGAAGGTTGAGATTAAGAAGTGAAAAACAATGACGTCTTCATGTTTTTGTGTCACTTGTTGCAATCACAGGAATTTAAAACACAGTGCACAAAGGTGAAAAGGAAGATATGGGTTCAAAATATGAAGATGAAATTAATTATTTTTTATATTTGCCATTACGTTAGTGTTGATCATTTATATGTCAATATAAAATGAAATCGATTGTTTAGAACACTTTTTGTTGTATTAATATCATTCTTTTACTTCTTTCATTTATATGAGTTCAAGTTGAATCAAGAAAGAGAAAGAAAGATGAATCATCTTCAATCCCAATTCTTATGCCTATGAATGACGATGAGTAGGAATTAGCTAAGATACTAGTATAAGAAAACTACAAGTGCATAGTCGTCATCAAATAATAATATCAAACTCATAAGGACTACTTTTTCTAATTTAACAATTATCTTAATTAAAAATAAAAATAAAATAATTAAAAAAATATTTAAATTTAATTTAGAAAAGAATTAAAAAGTTTAATTGAAAGATAAAGATAAAAAAAGATAAAGATAAAAGATAAAAACTAAAGGAGATTTAATTTAAATTAAATTTAGATTTGAATAATTTGAAGATCAAAGTTTTACTCTAATACTTATTGAATTAATGATACTCAAGTTATATATAACTTTTGAATATATACTTCTTAACTAGATACACCTTACAATCCTTATACATGTTTATGATCATATACAATTTTTTATTTTTACTACATTTTGATATGAAAAATATGATTTTCCTTTCATGCTTCTTATCAACTATTGTACTGGAATCCAGCTTTTGATTTGGAAGATCCGATGTTTGAAAGACTAATATACTTTAGATTGATGCTTTATACTTCTTTCATGCATCTTAATCAAGTGTTATCTTACAAACACATTTTTAAAATAAATTATTAATTACTGAATAATTTAGAATTCACTTCTTAAAAGATTATTGTAATTAAAATTGTTTTATATAGTTAATGCATAACTGTTTTTTCTTCTCAAAACTCAAGTCATAAGAAAACAATGCAAGTGATATGAAAATAATTAACAATTTTTTTTATAAAAAAAAAAAAATCAGTAATAGTTAAACGAGACATCGTGACAGTTTTGGCGAGCAGGGGATCGAAGAATCTCCGTGACTGAGCCCTGGAATCAAACGCGTCGATCGAACCCTCTCATCTGCAATGGCAACAGACAGATACGCTTCTCCGCCAGCCACGTCGACCGAGGAGAACGCTCTGTGAGTCACAACAAACACTCCAATCACTCTTCAATTTCTGTTAGTGCCGCGATGCATCATATAATTCACCTTTCGTTTTTCGTAGCTTTCTTGATATACTGCACGAGGCTCCTCTTTTCGCTCACCGAAAAGCTGCGAGGGTTATCGGGAGTGTTTTCTATTGCATACTTTTGGCAAGCTCAAATCCTAATAGTTGATCATAGTGAATTATCATTTTGATTGAATTCAAATTTTACATTGATTGTGATGTGAATTGCTTATTTGTTGTTTGGTTCCATTTTAGGCAGGTTATGCTACTTTGGCCATTGGAGCTAGGTGGATATTTCGTTCCGTGCAAGGACTTATCTCTCCCGTGCTTTGTAGTTGTGATGTTCTTCTTTTGCTGTTAACAGGTTTGAAACTGTTTTCAATTAGGGTTTCTTGATTGTTATCTCTGATAAGCAAGCGCGTTTTCTGAATTTGTCGAATGAATGCCTTTTGCTATGGGTCTTTGACTCTATCTGCTTGTTTAAACAATCTTTCTTTATGTATTGCGTTTAGCTGCTTTTGTCTCCACTGAGATCTTCAGGAGAATGCCAAAGTTCCCTTGTTATATTTATATGGATACTATTGTACTTCTGGTTTTCTGAAATATAATGGTGAAAATCAAACATAAAACACTGGATGGATTTTTTGAGGGAGAAGTTTGTGATAAGGAGAAAAATTATGACTTCACAATTAATTTTCACTATAGCCATTTTGTCCAGGAGTTGAACATACGGATAAATAACCTTCTAAAATCAAGATTGGCACCTGATGAATTTGAAGACTACTTCTTTAGAAGATGGCTCTGGAAAGCGGAAATAAATGAGAATTACAACCTGTCCTTCCCCCTCCTCCCTCTCCCCTCCCCCATCCCCCAAGGAAAGAATAGTTAGCCTAAGATCCATCACTACTTGCTGCATGTTTCACCTTTAGGCCCTTATGTTTTAGGAGCCTCAATGAGATCCCTATAGAATACTGAAATTTTTTTATGTATTAACACACCGTTACTAGTTAAAGGTAATTTTCAATGTAATCATCTTGATGTTTGTTGAACCTAACAGAATCCAAACTCCAGTGCAGACAAATGCTTTGGACTTTACATTATTATTATGTTCATAAATGCTAAAGTAGAAAGATAACAATACTGCATGTAGCTAAATAAGTATTAGTTTAATTTTACAAAGCATTATGACTTATATGCTTGTACTATTTATATTTAATATTTAGTGAATACAGTTTTATTATGTTTAAATGCCATATTTTTACTGTTTCAGGAATCTTTCAACAATACCTGGTTTATCAAGTGCAGAAGATACGCTTGCAGGTAATTCTTTTATTGACAAGTACCTCATAAAATAGTATAATTACCAATAGAATTTTTCCTGCAAAGATCTCTGAAAGTTTTGGTTATGTCTGGTGTTGTTTTATTGTTTGATTATGTTTTCTCTTATCACCAATGTGATTTTTCAGGGCTATTATAGTTTCAGCCAGAAGTTGAAATTTATTGTCCGAATACCCTTTTCTATTACAGCTTATGGTAAGTATTTCAGTGTTTAGACGTTTCTTTCAGATCATATGTACGAAGCCAATTGATCTATATGTCATGATGTCAAGAAACAGCTCAAGCCCAAAAGAATAAATTGTTAGGTTGAGGCACAGCAATGCTATGATATTTTTAACAATGTGGATAGTTTAGATTATTTGAGTTAATTATAATGTTAATATTTTCAACAATTTGATCGAATGTCAGGAACTGCTGCAATGCTCCTTGTTATAGTCTGGAGACCTTACACTGGTTTTCTGTCTATCTCTGCAATATTGAGGTATATTCTCCATTGGTTATACTTGTCCATTTTAGACTTCTTTATAGGATAGATTAAATTGAATTTAAAAATGGGATATTAGCAAGAGTATGCCCCTTCTAAATTTGAAGGACTACATCCTTAATCTGAATCTTATTATTAATAATAGGTGCTAACTACAGGGAATAGACATTGAGGCTTTTTTGTCTGTTTGGTCAAATTAGTATACTAAACTTAAAACCATGTCATTTTAACAGTGATTTATCTTGTATATAGTGAGGTTCAATATATTACAATTTATAGAGTTTCTAGCTGCACTGTATATGCTTAGTAAGAAGAAAGAGCTTGGTTGACACTTGGACACTAAGCATATAGCATGTCTTTCTCTCCCTGTTCCCTTCCTTGTGTCTAGATGTGTTAACAGTTGAACTTCTGGCATGGTCATGATCTAATAGAATTTTGTTATTCACAACTCAATAATTTCTTCAAAGATTATTCTGCTGTAATTTATTTCAAAAAAATGTTATAACTCTGTTATGCTTATAAATTTTCCAAGATTTGGTTTTTTTCTAGTCATAAATTGTTCACCATCAAGTTATTGTTCTGTGTGCACATTTCTTCCCTCAGCTATTTTTCTTTAGCAAATGACTGGAAATTAGTTGTTCACCTTTTTACTCTACTAAAACGATTGTCTCATTTTGGTTCACTTAAAATTCTGCAGGATTATTATGGTAGTTGAAGCAGTATGTACTGGATGTTTCATGAGTCTTTACATTGGTAAGTTTAATATTTTAATTTTTTTTGGGGGGGGGCGGGGGGGG
>JAMLFT010003016.1:0-23264 GCA_026544285.1 Pachyrhizus erosus | reverse complement strand
GATGATGGGGCGGAAAGGGGGGGGGGTGGGGGTGGGGGGTGTAACGGTGTCCCACTTAGGCTAGCTAACCATGTGCCTCTAGGTCCTTCTAATTGACTCTTAATTAGACTTCTAATTAGGATTAGGCTTAACTAAATTAATTTCATTAATTTGTGTAGTTTCATGTTACCTTAAATTACTTTGAGTTCATTCAAATTAAATTAAATCTTAGACTAATCAATTTATAAGAGATAATTATAATTAAAAAAAATTATTAATGAGTTTACTAAGGACAACATTTGTAGCATCTTATTTTTGATATAGCAAATTATAAATTTAAATTAGAAGATTTTGTTTCTTTTCCTTTCCAATATTTTAAAATTTTTCCAAAATAGGATATAGAATTCTATTTGCTATGAACAAAATATTATCTATATAGTAGATAATGTTTTCCAAAGAAAGAAAAGAAGAAAGAGAGAGACAGAAAGAAAAATATTTAAAGATTTAAGTTAGTTAAGATTAAATTAAATTAAAATCAACTTAAAAGATGAAAATATAAACTAATTTCCAAATAGAAAATAAATTTATGATGTTTTAATAAAAATAAATAAAGGAAGGGCAAAATAAAAATTAGAAGTCAGAATATAAACTTTCAAGACTTATAAATAAACTTTTAGGAATTAAATGTGAATAAATAAATAAATAAATTTTATCAAATAAAATAAATATTAGTGAAAGAAAATTGAAATCAGTGAAAGAAAAATATAAATGAGTTTTTATGATTTTTGAAAAAATTTTAGAAATAAAAAATATTATTAAAAATTGAAAACAAAAAATCGAAGAAAAATAAAAAAGAAAAAGAAAAGAAAAATTGAAAACGGGCAGGATTGGATTGAACTCAGGCCCTTGGATAGGGGTCCAATGTCTTAACCACTAGACCACGGTGCTTTTGGTGCTTATAAAGCACCCTTATTTCTATTTAACTTAATATAACATCCCAATTTTTGATATAACAATACTATATAAATTTCTAAATTGGTCTTTTTATTTTATTTATAGTTTAAAGTTATTTAAGAATTTAAGAATTTAATTTCTAAAAGGAAAATATCAGTTAATGAGTATTGTTAGGGAAAGAAAAAAAGAAAAAAAGATTTAGTTAATAAGAATTTAATATATTAAAATAAAAATAAAAATGGAAATATAAGTTTATTTCCAAATAGAAATTTCTTCATAATGTTTTAATAAAATGGAAATAAAGAAGGTGAAGAATAGAAATGAGAAGAAGATTAGAATAGAATCAAAATGTAATTTTCAAGAATTAAAAATTATTTTTTAGGAATTAAATGAATATTTTTAGATAAAATAAATAAATTTGTATCAAATAAAAATAAATAAATACGAAAAGAAAATTGAAATCAGTAAAAGAAAATATAATGGAGTTTTTAGGATTTTTTAAAGAATTTTAAAATTTAAATAGAATTATTAAAAATTTAAAACAGAAATAAAAGTTAAATAAAAAATAAAAGAATAAAAGAAAAGAAAAGAAAAAGAAAAAGAGGGGAAGGGGTTAGTGGGCTTGAACTCGCAACCTAGGGAGAGAAAGAAGGAAGCAACATGTGTGCCATCTGAGCTAGGGGCTCGTGGCGTTTAAACAAAGGAAAAGAAGAACTAAATAAAAACAAAAGGAAGAAAGAACAAATAAAACGCAATACCAAAAATGACATAGCGAGGGCTTGAGGTTGGGACCTGACATAGGGGTCCAATGTCTTAACCATTAGGTCGTGGTGCGTTCGGTGCTTACAAAGCACCTTTAATTTTATTTGAATACACGCAACCCCTCCAATGAATCAAACGTGGCCACGTAGCCATCCCCATACCATGTACTCGTCTTCTTGCTTGAGACAGAACTCTACAAGACCGCCATGACCTCGAGCACCTATCGCTGTGACACCGTACTCCCACCGCCCTAACCCTACACTGAATAGCTTGCCCATGCCCTATGCATCCTTAAACACGAAGTAAAGGAGCTACGGAGGTTTATAAAAAGCCCATAGAGTTCAAAATTTAAAACAAAAACTGAGAGCTTCGTTCATCAAATTCTTCTCATTCCTTCACTCTTGTGGCACCTCATCAATCCAAATAGCTTCGAAATTGTTCACACTTTGATTTTGTCCAAGAAATTCGAAGAATTAATCAAATAATCAAGAGTTAGCAACGTCGTTGAGTCTCGCTAGAGCTTCATAAGAAAACTTCATCAAAGGTAGGAGGAGTTATCTGTTCTTCAAATTTAATTCATAGATTCATTCTAAATCATCCCAATTTGAATTTTGTAAAGTTTGATATACAAATACTTAGAGATTCTCCAAGAATGAATATGAGTTTTGGAAATTCGAACTCTGATGAATAAGAGTATCACTCACCTGTATCTGAGCAAATTTTGATCAATCATGGATTGAAACAACTTGATTATAAGTATTCGAATGATTTTTTCAAAGTTAATTGCCAAAATTGGGTAAAGAAATCAAGGATTCAAAAAATTCAAAATTCTAGTCTCAAACCAATTTTCTCTGGAAAGAAGAACAACAACAACAACAAAATTACCATTTTGCCCTTCAGCGAAAAAATTACCAAAATTACCAAAATTACCTATATTTTGGAAAAACCTAGAAAAAAAGTCTACTTTTGTGTGTAAGTATAAAAGCAATTTTTCTCAAAAACTTGGATTAAAATTAATTTATTTTCTAAAAATACCAAAAATATCTCTAAGAAAATTTTGAGATTTAACCTTGTTTTGGTCAATAAATTAGGGAGAAAATTGTCAAAACTTGTTTATAAATAAATCTAGGGTATTTTCATCACCTTAGAAACTTAAAAACCCTTAAAAATAAATTGTTATTTTCAAAATGACCAAAATACTCCTAGACTATAAAAAATGAAAATTGTCCATTAACTTCAAGAAAAATAATCTAAATCCATTATAGAACTGTTAGGTATCTTGATAAAAATTTATGAGTTGAAAATGTGAGAAAAATCCTAAAAAGGGTAATTTTTATAAAATGACCAAAATGCCCTTACATTAAAAAAATTAATCATTACAACTATTTGGACCTCCTGAACTCAGGAAAAGTAGTTAAGAATACTAGGAGCCTATATAACATATTTTGAGTTAGAATGTGAAAAGAAAATCCCTAAAAGAGACATATTTTTACAAAATGACCAAAATATCCTTCTTAAAGAAAATTTCTAAAAATATCCCGTTTTTAGTAAAATTTCCAAACTAAGATTACATGGAGATATAAAAACCTTTTATACTTACTTCTTTGACTTAAATATACTTACTAATATTTGTTGTTGATTACTATCAATTATTGATTATGCATTTAAATGTGTTAGGTTGGTGACATAAATGTGATTTATTACCTCCCCTATTGATGGAAGGTAAATATTCGTGATGATTGTCCATCTGAGACAGTGATAACCCTAGGATAGATAATGAACTAAGAAATGCTCAAACAATGATGACACAAGTCTAGAAGGACTGTAATATAAAGATGGATTTTGTCCATGGATACCTAAACTTTTCATCAATACCAAGATAAGATAGATAGTGGAGATGACAGATGAAATAAGGAGGTACCTGAGGAATGTACGTAGGCTTTAGTTAGAACTTGGGGGTAGATAAGGTTTTAGGTTGTGAACCGCTCAGAGTGAAGAGGGTGTCACAGAACTGGCTTGGCATCCCCAACAAAGCGAAGCATTACCAAGATTCGGTTGAGAGTATCTTGGACCGAGTACCAAGTAGAATATGTACTTCTGATCGTCAACCAAAGATTGCAACTTGGATTATTAATGATACATTCACATAAGCCCTCCCAAAGTTAGTAGTATTGGAGGTCGCAAAGGGCCCTAAAGCGAGTCGAACTCCAAATTAGGCACGTATGGTGAGATGAGAGATTACGTTAGATAAGACTACCCTCTATTGTATGTGTGTATACTAAAGGATTAATGACTCACTTCTACGCCCCCTTATCTTTTTAGACCCAAATGGCAGATGAATTCTAGCTAATATGACTCACCCTTAGAAGGAAGGTGGACTATGACAAAGTCCAAGGAGATGTTACTTTCGTGGGATACTTTCGCTTTGCCTTCAAACCAGCTAATATCATAGTACCTTGGCAATTTCATCATGTAGATCTACCCATAGTCTTATCCCAGACCCCGCCACCTAGATTCTTCGGAGTTTCAGCCACTCATAGACGACCACAGACTCCTCAACCTCCATAATCCTCCATTGGATCAGTTCAAGCCAATGATCCAAATAGGAGAGAAGATTCCATAGAGGAAGAAGATGCCTTAGAAGAATTTGACTAGATCAAATAAGTTATGAAAGATAGTTAACAAATGTTTTGTTCAAATACCAAGGATATTGTAATAACGTAAAAATAAGTTTTATGACTTCATTTACCTTGTTTAAGTAAATGACAAGAATTATGAATGAAGATTATGTGAATAGTATGTTATTGTCAAATTCTAACTGTCCTAACGAGTTAAGTTTAAAAGTTTTACTTGCACTAAAATTATTTTAAAACTATTTCTTAATTATTAAAAGTAAAGAAAAAAGGGGCTTTACACTTAACGTAACCTCCTCCAACAAATCAAAAGCGCCCACGTTGCTCTCCCCATGCCTTGTTATCATCTTCCTCCTTAAGCAAAAGCTCTGCAAACCGCCCTCCCTCGAGCTTCAAAACTGCCACCCTAAGCACTATCACCCTACCACTGCCACATAACGTTTCGCCCATCCCTCATGATTTTTATGATCCCAAAATATAGGCTGAAGATACTGTAAATAGACCACGACGAAGGGAGAATAAAGGCACGAAATTGCGAATCAAATTGGGCAAATTTACCTTCGAAACTCGAACCTTTTTACCCAAATTGATCCCAAACACATTACAAATTTTACCAGCATCATTTTGATAGCAAAATCGAAGAAAACAACAAGGTGCAACTTGAATTGGACTCCCTCATCAAAAAACTTGAACTCGTCATCAGAAAACTTTGAAAAGGTAGGAGGAGTATTCTATTCTTCGAATATACTGTATGAAATCCTTCCTAAGCTTATTTATTTCATTTTTGTGTCCATAATTGGTTGGAATTGACCCAAAAACCATGAAATCAAATTTTTGAAACTCCTTTGACCGCCATGAACAAAAATTTGCTTTTTTAGAGTAAATTCTGAAATTTTTAATCGCCCTTAACCTTCAACTAAAGATACTAAACATGAAACAGAGAGAATTGCATAATTTTGGCAAATAAATCTTAAGTTATTAAGAAATCTGAAGCTCCTGGTGTCAAACCAAAACCAGAGGAAGAAGAAGAAGTGAGATGGAAGAAAATGACCATTTTGCCCATGAGACAGAAAAACTACCAAAATACCCCTAGCCTTGAAATTCTAAAATATTTGTTACTTTTCCTACCAAAATTCCTGAAAATAATTTCAGAGGATACCTCTGCCCAATACTCAAGCTTTAAAGACAGATTTCTTAAAAGTTTCAAGTAAAAATTAAACCTTATTTTGCTAAAATTATCAAAATACCCCTAAATATGAGAATTTACAATTTTGAACTATTTTATTCAATAAATTAAGAGAAATATAGTCAAAACCATTTTATGCATGAACCTATAATATTTTTTTCATTTTTAGAAATTAAAAATCCTTAGAAATAAATTTTTATCCCAAAAATGACTAAAATGCCCCTACATTATAAAACAAAAAAATTTGCCACTGTTTGGTCATTCTAAATCCAGGCAAAAAAATAATCTAAGCACTCTCTAGTAATATTATGAACCTTTATAACAATGTGAGTTAAAATGTGAAGGGAAAATCCTTAAAACCAAATTGTATAAAATGACGAAAATACCCCTCTTAAGGGAAAATTTATAAAATAGCCTTTTTTAGGAAAAATTTTCAATCTAATTCAAATGTAGATTCAAAAACATTTTAGAACTACCTCTTCCACATAAATATAAAGGTAGAAAATAATTTTTAAAAGAAAAAGTGTAAAATAACCATTTTGCCCCTATATTGCTATTTGATTATAATATAAGTTATAATTATTGTGATCATGATTATGGTTTTAAATGTATTGAATTCATAATATATATGATTTGATACCACTATTGCTAATAGGAGGTATATGTATAAATCCAAGATAATTGTTCACATGAGACAATAAATTTCTGAAATAACCCTAGGATAGAAGATGAACTGAGAAATGTTCAGACAATGATATTTATAGAATAATTGCAAAGATGTGACATCCCAAATTTTTAATATAATGATAATATTATATTTGTAGAAAACTTATCTCTTTCATTATCCATAGTTTAATCGTTAATAAAGTAGAAAATTAACTTCTGAATAAGAATTATCAACTAATAAATATTGCTTAAGAAAGAAAGAAAGGACAGAAAATTTTAGCTAATAAAGAATTTAAAATTTAAATTAAATAGAAAGAATGAAAATATAAAGTTATTTTTAAAAAATAAGAACTTTAGTTCATAGTGTTTTTAAATAAAGAAAGAAAGAAGAGAAAAGAGGAAACTTACAATTACAATCAGAATAAAATTTTCAAAAATTAAAAATAAATTTTTAGGAATTAAGTAAAATTAAATAAATATTTTTAGATAAAATAAATAATTTTTTAGTAAATAAAATAAATAATTATGAAAAAAAATTAATGTAGTAGAAGAAAATATAATTAGGATTTTAGGATTTTTGAAAGAATTTAAAAATATAAAGTAGAGTTAATAAAAATTAAAATAGAAAATAAAAATAGAAAATAAAGAAAAGAAAAGAAAAGAAGAAGTGGGAAAAACGAAGCCAAGGGTCGAACCCCGGTCTTGAAGGTGAGAGAAGAGAGCAAGTAGTGGTTGCCAACTGAGCTATCCGTTTTTGGGTGAAAGATAATGACCCAATTTTGATATATTCTTTAAAACTCTAAGTTAAATGAGAAAAATAAATGCAAAGTGCAAAACAGGGTGGGACGGGTTCGAAGGGAGTGACGCGAGGGTTGAAGAGAGTATTGGGTAAGCAGGAGTTTTTGTTTGATCGCTAGACCCATCGTTGTTATTTTTACAAGTTAAAATCTTTTTAACCCTTCCAAAAAACCATTTGTCATTATCGAAGCAACCTTGTCATCTTCAACCTTGAGCCAACTTTTTTAAATTTTTAATTCTTTGCACTCTGAGCAACCCATGCTCTGCTAGCCTCTCCCTACCACCGTCCTAGCCTAGGAAATATTTTGACGCAAAGCAAGGAAGCGAAGACTGCTTATAAAAAGGGGAATCGAATTCGACATTAGAAGAAAACTAGAGAACTTTGATTTCAAAATTCTCCTCGTTCCTTTACTCTCGTGATTTCCCATCAATCTAAAAAGCTTTGAAATCACCCGGCTAACATTCCTGTTGAAGAAATTTGAAGAATAATGCAAGGAATCACAATTTAGCAAAGGTTGCAGAGCTTTGTCATTAATGAACCAAGGGAGCTTCAACCAAGGGAGGAGGAGTTGTCTCTTCTCAAAATTTTGATTGTAGTAATGTTCAATATTATCTCAATTTGGATTATGTATAGTTTGACATGATAATTCATGCTAATTCTCCTTAATCGAATTGGAGTTCATCTAATTCGAACTTTGTTCAAATCGAGCTCATGTGCCCGTGTTTAGGCTTGTTTGAGCCAATTGATGATTGAGATAACTTGAGTTTGAAGGATTTAATGTTTCTGGATAATGAAATTGGCAAAAACATGAATACAAACCAGAATCAAAAATTTAAAAATTGTAGTATGAACCAACATCAAAAAGTTGAAGACAAAGTGTGGTAAATTACCACTTTACCCCTTAGTTAAAAAATTAAAAAATTAATACCAAAATACCGTTTTCTATTTTTTTAATTCCTTTTCTTATTTTACTCATTTCAAGCTATGAAACCAGTTTAGAAAATGGTTTTACCTTTGTGAATAAGCATGAAAGTGATTTTTCTCAAAAAATTTGATTTAAATTAAATTATTTTCTAAAATTCCAAAAATACCCCTAAGTGGAAAAAATTGGAATTTTAAGTCTGTTTGACCAACAAATTGGAAAGAAATTATTAGTATCTATTCAGGAATAAGCCTAGGATATTTTTATCACTCTAAAAATTTAAAAATCCTTTAAAATAATTTAATTTTTTCAAAATGACCAAAATACTCCTAGGGTATAAAAGTGAAGATTTTTATCATTTTTAGGTCATTCTAATTTCAGGAAAAATGTTCTAAATTATTTTTAGCACTATTAGGATCTTTTGAAAAAGTTATGTGTTGAAAATATAAGAAAAATCTTTAAAAGGGTAAATATTTATAAAATAACCAAAATGCCCTTTACTTTATAAAATTTATTTTTAATTCTTTTTGGCTTTTGAAACTCAGAAAAATATTTGAAAAGTACTAGGAACCTATATATAATACATTTTGAGTAGAATTGTGAAAAGAATAATCCTAGAAATCATATTTTATGAAAAGATCAAAATACCCCTACATTAGAAAAAATTATTTTTTCCCTGTTAGAACCTCCTGAACTCAGGAAAGACAATTTATAATACTAAGGAAACTATATAAGATATTTTGAGTTGAGAATGAGGATAAGAATTCCTAAACAGTCATATTTCTATAAAATGACCGTTTTACCCCTACCCTGTTTTTTGAAATAAGATGTGTTTAATTAACTGTTGTGGTAATTGATTATGCATTTAAATGTATTTGGTTGATGATATAACTATAATTTCACATCCCCACTGTTAATGGATGACATATATACTTGATGACTGTCCATCAATGACAATAACCCCTAACTAACCCTAGGATAGATGATGAATTGAGATATGCTCAGACGATGCTGAGACAATCTAGAATGAATATGATATGAACATGGATGTTGCCCATTGACACCTAAAAATTTTATTAATACCAACATAAAATGAAATAGTAAAGATATCAGAAGAAATAAGGGAGAAAAATTAAACTAAAAACCCCCAACGAGTGAGAACTTAAGATGAAGGTTGCAATGGTTGACCACAGAAGGTGAGGAATGTGCGTAGGCTCTGGTGAGACCTTGAGGGTAGATAAAATGAAAAGTTGTAAATCGCTCGAAGTAAAGAGGGTGTCACAGAATCGACTTGACGTCCTCGACAAAAATGGAGTATTACCAAGATTCGGTTGAAAATATCTTGGACCAAGTACCAGGCAAGATATGTACTCCCGGTCGTCAATCAAAGGTTACAAATTAGATTATTTATGATATGCTCATGTAAGTTCTGTCGGAGTTAGTGGTTTTGGAGGTTATGAAGGACCCTAAAGCGAATAGAAATCATAATTAGGCACGAACAGTGAAGAGAGAGACTATGTTAGACAAATTACCCCCTAATAT
The DNA here is from genome assembly GCA_026544285.1 of Pachyrhizus erosus. Taxonomy (NCBI): domain Eukaryota; kingdom Viridiplantae; phylum Streptophyta; class Magnoliopsida; order Fabales; family Fabaceae; genus Pachyrhizus; species Pachyrhizus erosus. The sequence continues at coordinate 13,821 of JAMLFT010003016.1, read as the reverse complement.
CTATATGTGTGCTCTAGGATTGATGACTCACTCCTACAACCCCCAATCTTTCAGGCTAAACTTGGTTGATGAATTCTAACCAATATTTCATTTGACAATCCTACCCCTAGAAGGAAGATGGACCTATGGCAGAATCTAGGATGATGACACCTTTGTAGGATATGTCCAATTCGCTTTCAGACTCACCAATATTGTAGTTCCCTGGTAATTCCATCTTGTAGACCTGCTAGTAGTTTTATCCCAGACACTGCCACCCAGACTTATCAATGTGTCAATTACACGGAGACTACCACAGACCCCTCAACCACCATAGTCCTCGATGGGGTCAGTTTAGGTTAGTGATCTAAACCAAAGAAAAGATTCAACAGATGAGGAAGACCCCTCAAAAGCTTCATACTAGACTGAATAAGCTCTAGAAAAATAGTTAATGCAATGTTTTGTTCATATGTTGAGAATATTGTATTGATAGATCAATAAGTTGTATGATTTCTTTCTTTTATATAAGTAAAGTAGTAAGAACTTTAAATGGAAGTAATGTGATAAGTTAGGTTGTTATAAAATTGTAATTCCTCAAACGAATTAAGTTTCATTTTTTTTATTATTTATCTGCGCGCAAACTCTTTAAACACTTTTATTCTATAAAAGAAAATAAAGAAAGGCATTACATTTCATATATGGATGGTGGAGAAATTCCATCCTCTATTTCACCTGACGATCATACCATTAGTAGGATGATGGACCCATGACCCATTGGTTGGAGATGACACCTTCATAGGTTATGTGAGGTATGCATTTAGGTCTCCTAATGCCATAGCTCCTTGGCAATTCTCTCACATAGATATCCATGTCATCCTAACGCATATGCTACCACTTAGATATACTAGGGTCCCACCTAATGTTCCTGCAACTCCTAGATGTGTTCAACCCTCTCTAAATCCAAATTCTTCTACAAGCTCAGCCCTAGTCAGAACTAATAATCAAGAAGGAAGGGATGAATCACTAGAGGAAAAAGACCCCTCTGAGTGTTTTGACTAAAAATCTCCAAGGGGATTAAGAGCTAATACCATATCTAGTCTATCTATTTTTGAGTGATGTATTAAAGCATAATTAATGTTTTTGGAGATGTAATATATATATATATATACAGTTGTACTTTAACCCTTTTTAATATATGTGAGATTGAATTTTGATGTTTAATTATAAGTTGCATGAATGTTATAGTAACAATTAAGTATTCTAAAATTGTAACTCCATAACATTTAGAGTTTGAAATTTTATTTGATTAATTCACAATTTGAAATAAAAATACATGACAAAAATTTTATTAAATTATATAAATGAAAAAGGGCGTTACACACCCAGCTACCTCTCCCCTTGCAACCAAATTTTTTTGTTGCATTTGGCTTGTTCCCTCACTTCTCAACCTTCAAACTCATCCTTCTCCATCTCCTTTTATGATTTTCGGACCATACAAGCGTCCATAGCTCTTGCTACAGTTGTTGGAAGGAAGAGAACACCAATGGGCAGCTGCTGGTTACTGGTTGGAACACCACTTTCATCAAAGATTTTGTGTAGAAAAAATACTGGAACTTCACTTAGGTTAGGAAGAGTCTTTCTCACCCTTTCTAATCATTTTTCTTCTTGTTTTATGAAAGGAAAGAGATCTTAAAACTAACATCTTGAATGCTAACTTTTTGGTTGTTTAAAACTGATTTTCTTGACCACTTGGAAGTGTTACTTTGCTGGTTTCTATTTTTCTATAAAGTGCAATTTTTATTTTGAGCTTTGATTGCTTATATTTATATGGAAGCATGTGCAATAATTTTTGATAAATGTGTGGCTAGATAATGAGTGTTTGGTGGCTTTTAATATGATTTATTGGTGTGGAATGATGGCTGGAACCTCCTATATTTTTAAAGTGAAAAATATAATTGTATTTGACGTTGTGTGTGTTTTATTTAGTGTTAAGTGTTGGACAATTTTTTGGACTTAAATAAGGGATGGTAAACTGTGATTTTAAAGCCTTGATATAACTAAAATAAATGGAAAAAAACAAAGAAATAACTAGAACCACTTTTGGATAACAAACATTGTTGTGCTTGTTGGAATTTTTTTTTAATGTAGCTAAGATTTTAAAAATTTATCTAGAACTGAATAGCACCTAAACTAAATAAAAAAAATACTTGAAATGACACTTATAATATGTGAGGAATGGTTGGGCAAAATGTCATAAATTATGGAGCAAGGAATAAAAAGTTACAAATATGTTTTTGGAAGAATTTCATACAAAAATGAAAGTTGTATTTCAATAACTTGTATTTTTGTAATTAAATTAAATGTTGTGACTGAGTTTCTATGTGAAAAATAAATTTTTAACATCAAGGAGTATTGAGAGTTGAGAAAATACAAATAAGAACAAAATAAAATAAGTTTAGACGTTTTAAAAGTATGAAAAGCTCTTTATTTTGAATTTAATCAAGCTGAGAAAAAAAAACTTTCAAAATATATTAATTGGCAATGAATCTGATAGTGAAGTTTGGTTATTTGATTAAAAAATTAAATTATAAGAATGTAAGAAAAAGTTTCATTCATATCTAATTTAAAATGAGGAAGAATAGACATTTTTAAGAAAAATTAAATATTTTTTAGAAGTTGGAAGTTGAAAAAAAAATAATTATATTAATCCAAAACGAATTTGAATTAAAAACTCAGTTATTTGGTTAGAAACTTAAATTATCATAATACAAGAAAATTGTGTATTCATTTCGGATTTAAAATGTGGAAGAACATACGTTTTAAGACAAATCGAATAATTTTTTTTGAAGTTGGAAGTTGAAAATTTTAACTGTATTAATATAGAATGAATTTGAATAAGAAATTTATTTATTTTATTATAAAATTAAATTATAAGAATGTGAGAAAATTTTTCGCTCAATTTGGATTTAAATATGGAAGAATGGACGTTTTGAAGAAAAAACGAACGTTTTTTAAAAGCAAAAAACTTGAAATTTTAACCGCATTAATTGGAAACAATTTTTTACAAGGAAATATGGTTTTTGGTTAGAAAATCCAATTTTTTAAAATAGGATAAAGTTTCATCAAATCGGATTTAAAACAGAATGATTTTATGAAAACTACATGATGTAGGAAGGACGCGTATCTTCATTTTTTGGAAATTTTGGAAAATATTCCTAAATCCTATTATAAAAGATAAAATATTGGACTATTTTAAGTCTCCTCAAATGTAAGAGTCTCCTATAGAATTTTAGGACGTTTCAAATTCTATAGATTGAATATTCAAAATATTTTTTCAAAGTAATTAAAAATACAATGAGTGATTGAACTTGATGAATTTATAGCTCCAAGGCTCAAAGAATTAGGTTTTGTAGAAATGGAGGAGTCGTGAAAAGAGAACCTTAAAACTAAATTCTTGGCAAATCCTTACGCACAAATTTGAATTAGATAATTAATAGGAGACATAAAAGTTAATTAAGAAGGATGACTTTCAAAATCATCAGATGAGTGAATTGACTATCACAAATGAAGGATCGTTGTAGTCAACGGGATTGCTCGAATAAAATAATATTGTGTCTCAATATATGAGATATTGATGGGTTGTCTCTAAAAATAGAGACATGGACGAGGTGGACCCAATGGATGGATGAGTCGTTATGAATGCAATGATTGGTAGGCGGTGAGTCTCATGAATGTTGATGAATTATGATGTCGAGATGCCTGTGGACTTGAGAAATGATATTGAATTAGTGATAATTGTTGAAGGATAGAGAGCTTGATGTTGCAATGATATGTTATGGACACAATAACTTTGTTGATATGATAGCCAACGAAAACAAGATTTTGTCCTATGCAAAGTCATTATGTTAATACCAATATTGGACTAAGACTTAGTCACGATGGAGATGGAGGTGGTTGACAAGTGTTACGAAAAAATCGTGTGTGAGAAAATTAATATTGGAGATTGCATGGGTTGACTATAGTATGGTACCTAAGGAATGTTTGTAGGTTTAGAGAGTATTAAGGGTTGTGTGAGGTGTCACGTTGTGACAACTCTGAGGGTGGAGGGACTTAAATAATTAGTTTAATGTCCCCTACAAATACATAACATTGCCATGGTTGATTGAGAGTATCTTGATTTGAGTACCATACAGGATATGCACTTCCAATCGTCACCTGAAAGCAGCTAATGATGATGAGTATACGTTATGTAAGACCTTGGTGAATTAAAGGATCGAGAGACATAGTTGGCTCAAAACACAATTAGTAGCAAAGTAAATATGATGTAGTAGTGACATATGAGGATGAGCATGCACGTCTTGTACATGTGATTGTATGACTCAAACTGAACAAAGGACTCACTCTTTACACCTCACTTTTCTTTTTCAAATCGTAATGGCAAGATTTTACCGACTAATTTTTTGCTTAGTGTGTTAGCTCATTGAGGGGTGATGGGTCTACAATCAACTCTTTGGGGATGACACTTTAACGAACTTTGTGCAATTTACATTTTTTCCACCAAAGAACACTCCACATGGAAGCCTAGTCCACGTTAACCTCTCTGTGATCTTGACATAAGTCCTGGCTTCAGGCTACAAATATGTGTTTGTTCCCTCTCCAACTTCATCTGATTCCACTTCCCTTAATCTAGTGATGGCGACAAGCGCAGACGAACCTACTATAGAAGTCTCCTCTCCTATCAGTGTGATCCCAAAGCAGACCTTGCCTCCCTTTGATCCGCGCACCATGTGTGGATTTCTTCTACCTAGGCATACTATTGACTAGAGTTTAGCATTAGTTGTCCTCATCTTCTACTAAGGGATAAAGTCCCGTAGAGACTGCTGATCCGGAGTCGATAGAGGAGACTTCGGAGGAGGAAGATCCATAAGAGGGATCTGCATAGATGGAGGCAATGATGTACGATTCATAAGTACATATGATAAGATTTACTTGTATTGCTCTGATTAAGATATTGTTTATAAGTATATTAGGTCATTATTTTGTATATGAGCATTGTAATCTATTTGTTTGAAAAACTATATTCTTTTTGCATCCCTGGTCTATATATTGACACTTCTTGAGTATGACTATTATGGTGACAACTTTATGAATGAATGTATTGATGCTTTAATATGATTATGGTTGATGGTTAACCTTTTTTTATATGTATTATATTCTTTCTTTGTATTGTATTATGTACATTTAATTTTTCCGTTCAAGTTTATAACGTCATATACAAGCTTATGAAAATGAGATTTTGCACAACTCTTGTTTAATTAATAAAAATTTTGTGATGAACTTGTACAAACAATTTCTGAGACATTGAAATCTTCTTGAAATTATTTTTACTATATAGATTATTTCAATATGATCAATTGAACCTTTTCTAAAAAAATTAAAATATTTCTTTTCAATTAATGGAAGTTGTATTTGAATAAAATAAAATAAAAATAAATTTTATTTATTAAAAAAAAATAATTTAAAATGTCACAAAATATGTTTGATTGAAAATAGAATTTAAACCTTTTTAACAACTTGATTGGACATGCTTAATTAAATAGTAAAGTATAAATTTAGTCCCTTTATGAGGTGTTGTTATAGTAATTCTTGAAATTAAAAAATAAAAAATAAATTTCTCATTTTTAATTTTGTTAATAATTTTGATTCTTACCGTTATCCAACTCAATTAACGAACCACATGATATCTGATGTGTATGCATACAAAACCATAATACCAATGAAGCATGAGAAATGGTAGTAGAGGACATCTAAAAATTAATTATTATTTTACTCCTTAACATATATAAGTTATTATTGTTATATTTCCTAAATTGTACAACTTAATATTATTATAATCTTCAAATTTTACGACTTACTATTATTATATTTCCTATAAAGTTATAAATAATTTATGGACGAATCTAAAATAGTAATACACTTATCATTAATATATTTTAATAAAGACTATACACGAATGCTACCCCGTCAATCGTTTTGTATTAGATTGTTTAGATTGTTTTGTTTTCAGTTAAAGTATCTTTACTCATAATTAAAAATAACCATTTTTCTATCTCTTTAAGAATGTGAAAAAAATAGAAAAATCAAACACATTTCTTTCACAATTAAAAAATCATGATTCAGGAAACAAAATAAAATAAAAATTTTATAACTATCAATAAAAAATCTAGAAAGAAAAATAAAAATAAATCAAATTTTCTTTTTTTATTTATTTTTTTGGTAATATAAGGTTACCTTAGGCCATTGGAATAAGAAATAAAATAGGAATACTTTCATCTTTCTCTTCATAATTTAAAGTAAACAACATAATACAGAATGCATATATTAAAGAATTCTCGAAGGGACAAAAGTTGATAAATCTATTCAGAACCAATACAAAACCTAAAACTATTTTCATTTATATCAATCTCCAAATAGAACCAAGTAAATTGTCCATATATCTTAATTATATATAGAATAAACAAAAAATAATAAAAATAAAAATACAAAACCAAATATTTCCTCTAGTATTTATAAATCCTTCTCTCTCTTTTTTGCCTTTTTTCTTTCTTTCTGACCTCTAAACCTCTTTTCTAGAATTAATACCTGAATTCTCTTCCTCCAACTTCCTTTCATAATCAAGCATATGATTGAGTTTTTCTCTATGGCATCGGGTGGGGCTCCATCATTTTTCACACCTAGGTCTCTACTATGTAAAAATTTCCACCATCCACTTGGTGTGTTGTCGTAGTTACGAGGAGAAAGAAAAATGGGATAAAAGAAGTGCAGGGTTCAAAATAGGCCAGATCGCCTATTAAAGGTTGTGGCCTAATCTACACAATGTTAACAGACTAGGTTTGCTTATTAAAAGATCATGCTAAAATATTTTTAATCACCCCAAAAACCTACTAAGCATGATATGTCAAATTAGTTAATAATGATTTATTATTTGATGATGTTGTTATTATTTTTAATATGTCATTCTTAAAAAAATGATATTTATTTTTATGGACTTACTAATTTTGTGGGTCAACTTGTTTTATGACCTACTTATGTCTTTAAGTCTTTTTTTAGATGTCAAGAAAAGGTAACTTCATCCAAATTTGCTCACTATGAGTTGCAAAAATATTGAGTCAGTCAAATCTAATTTTTATTGGTGATAAAAAAAAAATATAATTCGACTCAATCTATTACAAATTAGTGAATTAAGTAAATTGATTTATGAGTTGACTCAATTTAAAAAAATAAAAAAGATATAAAATATAAAAAATAAATATAATAAGCCCAACAAAATATTAATTCATAATCGTCAACTTAAATAATAAGAAAATGAAATAAAAATATTAAATAATTCAAAAAAAAATAAAAAAGAAAAAAAAATAAATTAAATTTTCATTGTCAAAATTTTGTTTGAAGTTCTTGCTTATACACTTTATTTTTCTGATAGTTTTGTTAAATTTTTTTTAATTTCTTAGAAATAGAACTAATTGGACTTTTGGGATTTGTTGATTAATTAGGCCACAAAATTAGGGAATGATTTGTTATAAATACATTACACAATTAAATCTTTATTTTTTGCTTAATCTTCAAAATTATGAGTATTTTTTCCTCCAAGTTTGTTCCTTATTTTACACATTTGTCATATTTTTTTGAGTTTTTAATCAAGATATCAGTAAAAGGTTAAAAATCTTGTTTAAGTCAAGGACGGTAAGAAATTACAGTTAGAATTTGAATTATTATTTTTAATTGTGAATTCTTTTTATCTTTTTTTTTTCTTTTCTATTTCTAAAATTTGAATTCATGTTATCATTAATTTTTAGATTTGGAACTTAATTAGATTAAGGATGATTAATATAAATCTAATAAAGATTAGGTAATTAATTAATTGTCTAAATCAACTAACTAATTGTGTATGAATTTACAATAATTAAGAATTGTGATTGTGATTTTAATTTTCATGAATATGTGTTAGAATTTTATCTAATTAAATTTGTGTTGATAAAAAATAGAGAGAATTCGAAATTCCCTTCCACTAGAATCTTTGATTTGGTGTTAATTTTGTGTTTTTCTTAAACTTTATTTTGTTCTTACTTCTCTATTTTTTTTTAAATTAACCTCTTTTTATTAATAAATTCTATTTTTGAATTAAGATTAGAGATGATAAATTTATATCTAAAAAAAGAATATTTAAATTATCCTTACACTCCATGTTACTATCATTCCTAAAAAAAAGAAAATCTCATATAAGAGTTTTTGTAACTTCTTGTTGCTACCACGCCATTTTCTCAAGTACACTCAAGTGGAAATAAATTTTTTTGAGATATTTTATAATTACATTATTTTAATGACGTGAGAACACATAATTAAGTCATAGCAAAAGAATTGTATTCATAACACAATAAAATTAAATAAAAATATGATGCAAACATAGTTTATATCGTATATTTTAAAAGTCGAGTAGGATTGACAACCTACATTTAGTGTCCAAAATTCATTGGCATACATCATTACTGGAATTCAATTTGAGCAAACTAATTTGTCCTTAGGAATTGTGTGGGCGACAAGAATTATTCTATTCCAGTCCAGCTTTTTCTTTGTTACTCCGTTGTATTTTAATGAGGACAAGCAAAAGTTTAAAGGTCAGGCAAAGGGCTTAATCATTTGGGGAAAGGATGAAGGGAAAGAAATATGGTTTTCCAACCCTTTACTTTCACTATCATTTTGTGATCATCATCACTTGAAAAGGAAGCTTTATAGTTGGTCTTGGTTGGGACTGTTTGAAAATGACAATGCTTTTATAGGAAAGACCAGTAGCTTCCAATCCTCATCGACCCCTCATACTTTTATTTTAGGGTGCTATGACATGCGCACGAATGTATATGTATATATATATATTTATCAATTAATTAAATTATTGCAATAAAATATAATGAAATTAAATTTATGAAATTTCATATAATTAAAAAATAAGTCTAATTGATGCCATTTTATACACAAAGGGGGACATGTGTGAATCAACCTGGTCACATAAACGCAATTTTATCAGAATTAATGAGTTAAAGTATTTGATAACATGCAAGGAGTACATGAAAGGCACGTTTGTTCACATGTACATGAATTTAATTTTTTACATATTTGAGCAAAGTAATCAATAAACATAAAAGTTCATCATCATATGTCCTACATAGTGTCACATCGTTCATTAGGACAAACGAGATGGTGTTAAATCACATACATGTCTCTGAATTTGATTGTCAAAAATGCAGGCTGGAAAATGTTGATAGATACATTGAAATGTACTGCCATGGCAGCGTTGTCATTTTCTCATTTATAAACACTAAATCAACTAAATAGTACAGCTAGAAGTAAACGAAATTAATTTAGAATAGTCAACTTGTTGAGAGAAAGAATACCCCATTGTTATTGAACTTGTACTTGTTTCTTTTGCTTACTTTTGAAAAATGGTGTCCAAGTGGAGTTAAGGAAAATTTGATTCCTATCCTTATTGCCTACTTTTGTTAACACTGAAAGACAAGTGATAAGGGGGATGAAAGTCTATGCCAAGGTACATCGTGCTGATGTTGCCAAACGAGGACTTATTGGCACCACTTGCAAAAGTAGCACTTACAAAAAAATGGGTTACCAGCCAGCTATGAAAATTAAGGAAAAATATATAATATAAAGAAAGGACTGGACTACTATCAATCATATATGTACTATAACTTGCATATTTTTCTTTATTTTTTAGCTGTATATTAGATAAATTTAAATCCTATTGTTTTCTTAGACTACAAGATAATATCATATTTGTATAATTAAATTGGTTTATTTGACCGGAAATAAAGGAAATAAGGAGAGGTTGGGGGTTGATATTAAAATAAACAATAACTCCTTCTAATTATTATCAAGTATATATGATGAAATACTTTACCTAAACCACCTAGAGAGGAAGTATGTTTAAATCACTAATCAATATCTTAATTTGGATTTAATACACAAGTTGATTTATTTGTTCCCTAATTTGCAGCATTGGACACGCATTTAATATACCCTAAATATCTCGCGTTTCGATCCCTTTGGAATGTGATGGATAGCATTCGTATTTATAATGAAAGTGAACTTGCTCCAATCTTGCGTTTCCAAAATTAACCATCAATTTAAAGAATCATGAATATGGAAGAAAGATGTGGATGAAAAGGCAATGTTTTTTAAACACGTTGATGCCTCTTCCATTATTCCTCTATTCAATTGTCTTACCTAACCCTTTTTCTGAATTTTAGAAATATTCATAAATTTTGAAATTATTTAATATTTATGAAGAGAAAAAATAATATAAGAAAAGAATAGATAAATGAAGCAGAAGAGAAGAAAAAAGAAAAAAGATGAGGAAGTAAAAATCTAAAATAGAATTTAGAAGTAAGAAATAAATTTTTAAATATATGAATATTTAAATAATAGAATAAATAAATAATTTGGTAAAAGAAAATATTGGAATAGGAGAAGAAAAATATAAAACTATTTTATAAGATTTTAGGAAAAATTAGAAATAAAAAATAATAATTTAAAAATTAAAATAGAAAAATAAAAAAAGGAAAATAAGAAAGAAAATAAAAAGGGAAAAGAAACAAGGTTGGGTTCAAATCTAGGCCTTGAAAGTAGAAGGAAGAGGCGCTGCCAGTTGAGTTAGGAGAGCTCGTGGCAATTAAAGAGAAAAACAAAATGTATATATGGAGAGTTAAGAGAAATAGGAGGAATAAAAGAGCGAAGTGAGAAAAAGGTATGGGATGGATTCAGAGGCGTGACCTGGAGGTGTGTTAGGAAATTGAGAAGCAGGGGTTGTCATTTGACCATTAGGCCTATTGCTGAAAATATATGCAAATTAAATATACATAAACTAATTTAAAAAGCGTGAATTGCCATTGAAGCTACTTACTCAACTTCTTCCTTGAGCTACCATGGTCGTCCCTGTACTTGAGCTACTCTTGAGTCTGGTCCTACTCTAGCTAGTTGCGCCTATACTAGGTGAATAAAATAAAGCAAGATAGGCAGTCAGAGGATGCTATATAAGGGGTAATAGACGATAAAGAAAAATGGAAAATGAAGGAATTTGATCTTCGAATTCATACGTGAATCCAACTCCTTTTCCCCCCATTCAAATCCTAATCACCTTCGTCGTGGTCCAAGTTTCATTTCGGTCCAATTAATTAGGAAAAGGATAGAAAGAATCACAAATTGGGTTTGATGCCGAAGTTTCGCTGAAGTATTCAAATTCTTTGCCGAAAAGCTTCGAAATAGGTAGAAGTAGTTATTTATTCTTCGATTTGAGTCTATAAAATCGTGTCTAATCAATTTTCACATCTTATAGGATTAAAAATTAGATGAATTAGTAATAAATTATGTGAATTCAAATTGGTGGTTCCTCACCACTACCATGACTGTCGGGTCCATGGTTTCTTTTGATATTCTATCAAAATTTTCATAATAGCTTAACCCAGAGATAGAAGAGAGGATAATCGATTGTTTAAGAATGAAAATTAGTCAAGATTAAGGTAAAATCGACATGGATAGGGAGTTTGAGAATTCAAAGGGTTGATATGAGTTAAGAGTAGTTATTAGGGAAGTTATGGGTAGGGAAAGGTTTAGGAATAATTAGGGAAGAAACAAACTAAGTGAGGAAGAGGCTTAGAGAATGTGAGAGGGAAAGAGAGAGTTTGAACAGAGAGGGAGAAAAAGAGGGGGGAGCTTGAGGAAGAAGAAGACATAAGAAGAAGAAGATAAAGGGGATGAGTTTAGTGAAAGTGGAGGTGCAAGTAGTAAAGCAGAGGGGGTGTGAATAGTAAATAGAGGGGTACAAATAGAATGATAATAATAATAATAATAATAATAATAATAATAATAATAATAATAATAATAATAATAATAATAAATTTAAATTTGTTTTATTTATTAACTAAAAATAAAGCAAACTAGAATAGTAAATAGAGGAATATAAAATCATAGAAGAAAAGAAGGAAAAGAAAGAAGATAAGGAGGCAAAGATAATTTTACCCTTTTTCTTGATTTAGATTTATTCTTTTAACTTATGAATGAATCTTTATATAAATTTTAACATTTAATTAGTTATCCAAAGTAGAATAAAACAGAAATAGGTAAAACAATATAAAGAGAAAATAGAGAAACAAATTATAGCAAAAAATACTAGAAAGGACGATTTTGCCCTCGTCTTATTTTCTGATTATCATTCTTGAAATATAAATAATTTCTTAATTAAATTTTAATATTCATTATTTAAATAAGATAGAATCAAATTTGAATATGAAGAAACATAAATTTGAACACAAACTTAAGGGCCTTGGAAAAAGACCATTTTGCCTCTGTCTCGTATAATATGTATTATTTGATTGGTGTGATGTTTGACTATAATTTTAATGTTCCTATGTTGTATGATTGTTTGAATTGATAGTAAGGATGAAGTTTATTACCTCTATGAATAGTAGAGGAATCTATAATTAATGACAATTGTCTCTATGTGACAATAAATTACTGGAATAACCCTAGGGTAGAAGATAAACTGAGAAACTCTCAAACAATGAGTGAATAACCTTTGTATAAGAGTTGTAAAGTAAGAATAGAAGAAAGATATTACACAATGATATCAGTGAATTAAACATCAGTACCAAGAAAAGTTGATGAACAAAGAAAGGAAGGTAGCATCCCTAACGAGTGAGAAATAAGAATGGAGATTGTAAGGATTAACTACAAAAGGTACTTGAGGAATGTAAGCAGGCTCTGGTGATTCCTTGAGGGTAGATAAGGTGTCAAGTTGTGAACCACTCATAGTGAAGATGGTGTCACCGAACTAACTTGGTGTCCCTAACAAAGAGGAACATTATCAAGATTCGGTTGAGAGTATGCTAGACCCAATACCAGATAGGATATATACTCCAGATCGTCAATCCAAAATGCAAACTTGGATTATTATTAACACACTCATTTAAGTCCTCCTGAAGAAAGGGGTAATGGAGGCTGCAAAGGGTCCTAAAATTGAGTAGAATAAATAATTAGACACGTTACGGTAAAATGAGTGTCTAGGTAGCTAACGATGAAAGTCTACTTGTATGTAATTGCTTAAGGATAGATGACTCACTCTTACAACCCCACATTTCAGATACAGATTACAATGAGTTCCAACCCCTTTTTTATTTGACGATAATACCCCTAGAAGGACGATGGACGCATGATAGGACCAGTGGAGACAATACCTTCATGGACTATGTTAGATTCATTTTTAGACCTCCAAACGTCATAGTCTTATGGCAGTTCCATCACATAGACATCCAGTAATCCTATCCCAGGCCCCACCACCTAGATTCACAGGTATTCCTCCAAATGTTCCTATAGTACACTAACACGCTCATACCCCTCCACGCCAAGATTCATCCATAGGCTCAATCCCAAAAAATGATCAATGAAGAGGAGAGGAATCCTTAAAAGAAGAAGACCCTTTAGACTATTCGGGCTAGGGATGTTTGTAGAAATATAAATGTTTTGGTCATTTTAGACTCCTACTTTTGTAATGTGTTAGTTAACTATTTTGGAAGAATGTAATGATAACTTGACTTGGTCTTATTAAATGAAATATTATGGTTACTCGAATATGATGTTGATAGTATATTTCTTTTAAATTGTAACCCCTAGCAAGGCTAGTTTTAAAAATTTTAAATACAATAAAACATCTAGAACAAATATCCATAAAATATGATAAATAAAAATGGCGTTACACCTTCAACCTCCCCCCCCCCCGCCCCC
>JAMLFT010003015.1:0-23267 GCA_026544285.1 Pachyrhizus erosus | reverse complement strand
AATATAAACTATTAGTTTTAATATATACGAAAATAAATTAAATTGTATTCATATAAGTCTAATTATATAATTTTTTAATTAAAAATAATTAAAATATTTAACTTTCTTTAGTGATTGTATAAAAAAATTATATCATATCATATAATAGTAAGTTAAAATATATCATATAATGTTCATTTAATTCACTTTTTTAAATTTAAAGACGTAACTACAAAAAATTTACAAAATTAATTAATATTATATATATGTAAAATAAACAAATTATTTTATAGTTAAAAAAAAATCAATTTTGCTTAAATCTTGGTTTGACCTTTGAAGATAAAAATAAATTATTTATATAATTAAATATTGAAAGAAACTTAAATTTAATCTTTCATTATAACACCTTAAATTAAATGTAATTTTATTTATAATTAATTACAAACTGGTATTATAAATTAAACATTGATAACTTAATTAATTGTCCTTTTAAGTATGTCAACAAAGTCATGATAAAATAATTGTCACTTTCTATAATTGTGCAATTACACACTATGTATCTTAATGTGTTAATGAGATTAAAATATATTATGGTTGTAGATATTTATCATCATCCAAGGCATTATGGAGAATTTTTTTCTTTGACATTTATTATATGAAACCTTTTGTTGAGAAGTTATCTTTTTTTTGTCAAGAAAACATATTAGTTGTGTTTGATAAAGGTGATTCAATTAAAGATATTGTTAACAAGTTAAAAAATAATACACATAAGTTTTTAATAAGATTTTGACATAGGACAAATATTTTTTAGTCAATGATAAATACAAAAAAAAGTTAATGATCTCATTATATGATATTATTGGTCTTATTTGTATTAGTCATTTATGTTTTATCATAAAATACATCATTTATTTATTTTTATGTTATATTCTTTTTATTAAATTAAATTATTAGTCATATATGTTACATATTACATATTATAACAAACATTTCAATAAAAAAACAACTTTCATACATATATTTAAAATTATTAATATTGAAAATATTTACTTACATTTATAAAAAAAATAACACTAAACATACACAGTCAAACTATGTACCTCATAAATGACACGAATAAAAAAAACTAGTTAAGAATAATTTTCATACAGGACTAATTTTTCAAGATAAGATTTACACCAAAGAAAAAAAATCCTTAATTATATTTTTATATAAATACATTCTATAATCAAAATAAGAACCACATATTTAAATAATCCAATCCTTTCACATAAATGAACGCTCATTAGTTGACCTTCGTCATGTATTTTTAATGATAAGTACCACGGTCAACTAATTATAAATGCACATCTTTCCTTTTTTAATTATTCTTTTTCACTTTTTTAACGAAACACTTTCGATTTTAGTAACATATATACTCCTGCTCTGTTTTAAAATGATTTTAACATAAAAAATTAAATTTCATAATGACTAATAACTTTAATTTTTAATAAAATATTAAAATATTCATTTCAAGATTATCGCAATAAATAATACTCATAATAAATTTATAAGATTCTATTTATCAATGTTTCATTTATAAACATGACACAAAACAAATTGGATAAATACATTTAAAATTGAAATGTTATACTAAAGGTTAGTATTTTATCCATAAAAATTGAATTTGGGTATCAAAGAGTGTACAATTAGACCCTCTTGACTTTTCAATTTGTATTAACAAAATTTAAGTAATAAACAATTGTTGCACATGAAAATATTGTATTCAGATACTTAATAATATATTTATAAAAATTAAGAAAAAATAAAATATTTTAATAAAAAATGTTCAATAAGTAAATTAGATTAAAATTTACTTTTAGGTCCTTCTTTTATTTTGTTCAATTTAGTATTTTATTTTTTAAAAGTTTATTTTAGTTCTTTATCTTTTTAAAATGGACCTAAATAGTCTTTATTCTGACATTGTTAACAAAAAACATTAGCCAAATATGATGTGGTTGTTAACTCTTCATGTAGCCATATGATTTGTAATTGTTGGAGGCAAACAACTTACCATTGCATTATTTGCGTAAAAAAAGGGTTTTCCTTCCCCAAATTGAAAACATTAGGCTTCTCAAATTTTGGTGGGTTTTTTTTCCCCAAATTTGCAAGTTAGAACTTCAATCTCTTACTAACGGTCATAAATTCAAGTGTGACTGCTTACAAACTATAGGACAAGTTCTTCAAGAGGTAAGGGTTCGCAAGCTACATCCTTGAATGACGTAAGTAATCAGGCTTATTGTTGTCACAATGAAGATTTTGTGATTTTTTGATTAATGAATCATTTTTCATGTTAGAAAAGGGATTAAGACAACAAATGTGACTTTTTCATTAGAATTTTGAAGATATTGTTAATGGAAAAAAGATGTTATTTCGAGACAAAGGAGAATGATTATGAATTTGTAAAATTCATTGAGCAATAATAGAAAATGGTTGAAATTCTTCATTATAGTAATTTTTATGTTAAGGATTAATATTGTTTTGATCTTGATGTTATTAAATTTTCTCATGCTTATAGCTTCTGCATTTCAAAAGTCTTTGGAGAAGAAGTAGATAATTCAAATGTACTTGAACAATGTATTTTTTATGTTTTGTTTTGGTTAATTAAAACAAATGTAATAATGCAAAAAAGATTGGTTATCATGTAATGAAATAAATGACTCTATTTGTTGCGAGCTCTATTGAAAATAAGATGAGTGGGTGTTGAAATGGATGTGTGTTATTCGAATGACTAAATTGAATATATTTTAATAGTTAAAAGACTATTTTGAACCATTTAAAAAAAATTAAAAAATCAATATGAATCTAATTACTATCATAGATGACCAATATGAATCATTAACTAAAATATGAAAGGCCATTTTGAACATTAATATAAATATTAAAGACCACCATGAAGTCACTTTTACTGACAAAATAAGTCTCTTTTCTCATTTATAATATGTCATGTCTTTAGGCTTAACAAACACTGGATACTTATCCATCATTTTAAGACTTTTCTTATCTTTCAATTCATTGTGTAACCCCTTTAAGTTGTATATGTCATCATCATTCATTTGTATCTCTTCATGTTATGGATAAATTTTATTTTATACTTCTTCAATTATGTCAGCATGTTAAAGTTCTAGAAGTATTACACCTTTAGGTTGTGTAAAAGTTGAACCTTTTGGTCTTCTCATCACTATTTGGATGTATTTGTTTTGAACTATGTAGAGAAAGTCCTTTTCTTTCCCTTTTTGGTAGGTGCTTGAACATTCTCATTAAACCTTTTTATGTCATTGGTTTCTTCTTTCAAATCAATAAATGTTACTTTATTTGAAGTATGTTTTCATTTGACATTTCTTTTTTTCAACATCAATAGTAGCACCATCAATAGCTATATCATATTTAGTTTGTGTTGTTATTTTTCAGGTACATCAACAACTACATCATCTATTGTTGGAACAACTAAAGAATCAAATTGAACCAAATAAAAAAATAACAGGCCAATTTAAATCAAATAAAAATATTAGAGACCAAATTAAACTAAATAAAAAATATTAAGGATGTGTTTGTTTGGTGATCTTGCTCACATAAGACATGATAATGTTATTTGATGTCATATCGTCTAGTTTCGTTTTCTCTATTGACTATTTAGGTTTGTTTTAAAAAGATAAATGAGTAAAATAAAACTTTTAAAAAATAAAGTTCAAAATTAAATAAGAAAATAAGATAAATGACAAAAATGAATTTTAACCATTAAATTATTTGTTATTTTTCTCAATCCTTAGAAAAAACTTAAAACATGTAAGATCAATGTAAAAAAATTTACATTATCAATTAATTAAAAAATAATATTATATATAATTTTTAAGATAATCATTTTAAAATCAACAATCATATTATATATAAAAACCTATGACTAGATGATAGAGTAAAAAATAAGTATAAAAAAAGTAATTATAACATTATATATTATCTATAATTTATCTATAATAATATAATAAATATAATAATCCTTTCTTGATATTTAAACACAATAATATTTTATTTTATTTTATATATGATTTTAGCATTATCACTTAATAAAGTTATAAAAGGGTATTTTATTCAAATATAATAATAATATATATTTTTGTAGTTACGAATATTTATTAACTTCCCCACCATCATTCAAAACTTTAAAAGAAAGTTAATTTAAAAATGGAGTGGCAATTATTATTAAATGTAAATAAGTAATTATGATACTAAACATTGTTAAATATTAATTTCATCTTAAAATATAAAATAAGTTATACCTTAACCTTTAGCCAATTGAGTTGTAAAAGAAAAACTTTTTGTTTATAAAATTTTTTCTTAACCTTTTGTGATTTAGTTTAAAATCATTTTTACTTCTAGTCGCATTAAATTTAGATTTAATTATATTTTTACATTTTAAGTATTATAATTATATGATTTTGATCTTTTAGATTTTAATTGTATAAATTGGGTCTTCCAAATATCACAATTGTGTTATTGGTTCTATTGTCAATTTTCTACTAGTTTTTTTAAGAAATTTTGCTAATGTTGAAGTAAATGATAACATGAAAGATGACATGTTTGACACATATATTGACATTATTTAATTGTACTTTTAGTTCCTCACAATTGCGTTATTTAAGGAAATAAAAATATAATCAAATCATACTAACATATTTGTTGGATAACACATTAATAATCACATCCTTAACATGTCATCATTTAGTGTCACATTAGTAAAATCTATTAAAATTTTTATGGATTACTAATGGAAGAATCAAAATCACACAATTACAATATTTGAAAGATATAATTCAAAAATTATAATATTTGAAGTATCAAAAGTACAATTAAACATAAATTTTAACATTTTGCATGTCTATATTTTGTTCATTATCACCTCATTGTCTTAATATATTTTCCAATCAATATTAGTGTGCCTTGGTGGAAAAAAAAATTATGCATGAGAATTATGAATCTCAATAATCATGATTTCTATAAATAACTATTTGATTAACCACCAATATTTTTAAGAATACTTGTATATATTTATTGAAAATGAAATATTTTCACATTTAGTTTTAATAAAAAAGTTCAAAAAATTTAACTATTTATTAATTAAATAATTTAATAAGAATGATATAATATTTATATTGTAATAAATTTTTTCTAACTCAACAAAATTAGACTTTCACCTTTCTCATGGAAATAATTTTGTAAGAAACAAGTAAAAAAAATTCATAAAAAACAAATTCTTATTTGACAAGATAATCACATGCAATTTTTTTATAAATTATATTTTTAAATCATCATTTATTCAAAACTGTTGATAACACTATATTAGTTGATAAAAAATTTAAAAATACACTTTACCATAAAAAGTTATGCATGATTATTCTATCAAACTTTTTAATGATGTAACAAATTAATAGTATGTTAATTTTTCTATTATGTCATCATTTAATATTATTAATTGATAGAAAAGGCTAAAATGAACTAAAAAATATTTTAAAAAAACTAAAACTAAAACAAAACTTATAAAAAAATCTATTTTATAAAAAATTATGAAGTTATTTAAACCTTTTATTAATTAATGTAGTATACATATTAAAGTTTATTAGATTTTATTGGCTCTTCCCATGTTATTTTCGGGATATATCTTTTATCTAGTTAACCAATCGGTAATAATAATAGAAAAAAAAAGTGATTTTATATTATGAAATTGCTATTAGAGTTTCAGCCAAGCGACCTTTGTTCTTGTTTTCATGCAACAAAGGGTAGCGAGTCTTCATTTTAATGATTATGACATGCTCCTTTCATGTAACCCATCTACAATCAGAAGTAAATATACTCTAAAGAATTTGTGTTTAATTCAATTAATTGTTATTTGTAACTAACTCATTGTTATAAAGGATTGCTTTGTATATTAAAAGGAGAATGAAAGTGTTAAAGATGTCACTAGCATTCGTCTTTTGTATATCCTCCCCCGACGGCTCAAATGAATTTCGTTGTAACCAAATTTTGCTGAAGAGAAGGTTTCGGATAGCTAGCAAAATTGCAGTGCTTCAAGCCTACAGAAAAAACAATTGTCAATTTAGTTTCAACTCACTTCTCTTCGTGACTTCATTTTCTTTCCTTGAATCCGAGCTAAGCTATTTAGAGTTTCCTGAAGGCTGAAGGCAACAGATACATTGAGCAATAGAATAATAGTTGGGACCTTCTACATTCGCCCATTACAAGAGGTGGAGCACTTATAAAGTCTCCAGAGGTTAGCAATCCCTACTATATTGAAGCAAAGACATTGAAGAAAAACACTAAAATCGACCTAAACTTTGAGCAAGTACCAATATATGAACTTCAAGATTTCAACTCAGTTCAGAATCTTCATATGTTTCATAGCTATGATGTTCAGTAGATTCAAAGGCATTGTATTCTTGCTGGGAGATGATTTTGCCAACACTGGAAGCCTTCAGTACTGACCTAAAATTTTGAGGAAATATCAATATATGAACTTCAAATTTTCATCAGAATTCAGAATCTCCGTATGTTTCATAGCTCTGATGTTCAGTAGATTCATAGGATTCTTCACTGGGAGGTGATTCATAAACACTAGAACCTTCAGAGCTGTCATAAACAGGAGTTTCGTCAAAAAAGGAACTTTCAGGTGGTTCAGATTTTTCACGAACTTCAATTTCTCCTGTCTGCACAAATTGCAATAACAAATGCAATCCATTAGCCACATCATAAACCATTAATCCTACTCTACCACCAACCCAACTGCCCATGTGACTTCCAACAAGATAGCCAAATCTTCCAAGCCTTTGCTCCCCAAGGAACCCTCCAGCATAAGTACCAAACAAAGTACCAGTGCCTCTAAGGAACCCCTCTGTGACAGTACCACCATAGTAAATAGCTTCAAAAAAGTCCCATCCAGAAGAGATGATGGGGCCTATAATCCGCTTGGCTTGACGGGAAGCCAATTTTGCTGCCTTCTTACCTTCTTTCTGTGCATGTTTTGCTGAATTTTCTGGGGACATCCCCTGAGCAACAGCATCAACAAGGGCAGACTCAATTGCTTGACTCCTTGCTCTTTCTGCATGAGAAGACCTAATATTGTAAAAATAGAGTTTCACACCTTCCTTGACAGCACATGCTACAGTTCCAGAACCCATATCAAAACAATTTAAGATCGTAAACTTTCCACTCTGGGATGACCCCTCCTCCCCAACGAGCTGTCTGCATTTTTCAGCTGAAAGGAGCAACTTACATGAGCATAAACAGACACTTAAATTACCGGACAGGGTAATTTGGAGGTTTTCAACAGTCAAATGAGACAATGTAAGGTAAGAAATGAAAAGAAATAAACCACCAATTTGGTCCCTTAAGTATTACCGTCACCCACGAGTAATCCATAAGGTAATAAGACTATATAAGGAATCATTCAAGTATTGAATATCTGTGAATTTAGTCTCTTAAGTTGATATATTTTACTAATGTTCAGGGACCGGTTTGAGAGATTATTTAGCATGATTTCTAATACTGGAGAGATTACTAAAACAATTTTTCTATTTAAAGAGAGACAATAATATTTCGAGGATGAAATTTAGGGTTTATTAAAATAAAAAGTTATTTCTTTTCTGGAAAAGAAAAAAGAAGTTATTTTACTTGTTGTGCTAATGAGTGATGTCCACACAAGAAGCAAAACATATAAACACAACAGGTCCAAGGCAATCAATAGAAATCATGCTATTGAAAGAAATAAGGAAATTTCCTCTCAATGAATCCGTTATCTCTTGGACTAAACAATCAGGCATAGTGGTTCTTCTATATAAATCCAACCTACCTCAACGGGATATCCATATACATCAACGATACTCTCCTAATAGGAATAAACGGGAAAATTTGCGAGAAAAAGAAAATCAACGCATCAAAGAGTTAAAGAGAATAATTAGCGTGAACTAAAATTTTCTTATAGGGTTTGTGGATAAATGTTATGAATTAAATATAAAAAGTTGTAGGGTAAAAAAAAAAGAAACAAGAATTGAATTGAAAAGATTTGCGATCTGTAGTTGAGGAGGATTGTCGTCCAGGGCAGATCTTAATTGATAGAATAGAAAGAGATGAATAAAGGAAAGTACCTGTGAAGCTAAGAGCAAGGATGGCAGCAACGGAGATGAGTAAATGAACCCTTCTACTTTCGAAATCCATGGCAGTAGATCATAGAACAAGTATGGTGTATAGCAGCCAATTTGAATGATTCAAAGAGAGGGAAGAGTCTTAATGCTTAAACAACCGTGCTTTCTCCGCAGCCTCTTCATGACCGTTGACCTCAATACGGAGAAGAAAACCAACCGTTTTCAAAGAACCAACCAATCAACAACCACTGGGCCAGACCAAAACCCTTATAGATCCTAAACAAATGCTGGAAGGCCGCCCAACTATTGCCACCCTGAATGCTATTTAAACAATTATGTTAGCCACATTTTTTAACATTATTTTATTGAGTGATTTTTTTTTTAAATCACAAATTTTCTTAAATCTTGCTTCTTAATCAATAAATTCGTTAAATGATTAATGAAATCCATCAAAATTAATAATTTTTAATAAATTTTAATCAATTGTAGAAAAAGTGTTAGAAATCAAGTTGTTAACATTTCTACACTTTAAAAAAATGTGTATACCCCTACCCTTCTCTAGACCTCTCATTCTTTTAAAATGTCCCTTATTTAGAACATTCTAATACTCCATTTGTTTCACTCTATTTCTTTCTCTTTGTTTTTTGAGATCGTCACACCCGATTTCTCAATCTCGTTCCCTTATGAGTTCTCTTTCTATTGTACATCATTTTCATTGAACTAGAAACATTGATTCTTCATTCTTTAATTTTTCATGTGAGCATTTCAAGCTCCATTTTTTTGTCTTAAAGATTTGATAGAAAATTATGTTGTGTACTTAAAAATCAATGTATTTATTTGTTGATAAACTTCATATAGGTTGATTATCTCATGTACATGATATGTTAGACATGCAGGTAAAGTAAGCTTTAGATAGGACAACTTAAGTCTATCTTAATCCCAAGCTAAACAAGTATCATTAACAACTTCAACTCATAAACAAAAAGTTATGACAACACAACAAGAGCAACAAGTTGTTATGGCTGATGATGCAAAACCCAACTACATCGTTGAGCCCAAGGTTGTTGGTGCAATAAGGGTGTTAGAGGTAGTGTCAGAGTTGGTAGAAGGGCCATGGACTACGACCCCCATACGGAGGAAGTCCTTTGGACCACTCTATATTCAGGTCTTACTTAGGCATATTATCCCACGATTGTTGAAATGACTAAATAAGCAACATTAGAGTCCAACAATGATGCTAGTTAGATTAATCACATGCATACAAATGAAGTCACAAAGAGATATGTTAAGGACTTAGGATTGACATCTTTCATTCATACATCATATGCATAGTAAATAAAATCATATTGCTTATGTTTATTAACAGGTGACGTAAGGACATACATTAAGACATGTGTCAAACACATTCTTGTAATTGGGAGACCATATTCCCACTATCCCCTTTTAGGTGATGGGGCCATTACCATATCAGAGACAACATTCAAAGTCAGTTGCTTAGAGCCTATGTCAACTATCTCAGAAGGCTAACACGTGTGTGTGTTTTAGTTGAGCAATTCAAACGAGCAACACTTAGTGGCAAATGAGACAACTTATGCAACACGTGCCTATCTTTTACATTTCAAACTTCTTATTTAATTCCTACTTTTTAGCATGATAATTATCTCATATGTATATGTATATCTTTTTATCGTTGTTATGAACAAGAGACGTAGAAATTTATTCTAAAAATCTATTTCATATTCAAAGTATAAACCTTGTGCTTAATTTACTTGATTTGTATATAGTGTCTTTTTTTTGTTATTTCTTTCCCTTACTTCATGTTGGAAAAGAAGTATTTAATTTTCAATTTATACATAATATCTAAATGAATTACAAATAGTAAATAAAAGTTCTAAAACAAAAAATGTTATGTTCTAAACTAGACTATTCATACACCAAAGTAAAATAGTCACTTTTAAAACAATAAGTTTAACTAATGAAAAAAATAATATTTAAAAAATAAATCCAATTCAAATATGTTCTTTATTTATAATGCACTCTCATTTGCCATTGTTTAATATTCTAAAATAAATTAATTTTGGATCAAACTAAAATAGGTTCTTATAAATCCATAATTTAAATAAGTAGCAAAATGAATTATTTTTTTTCAAGTTGACTCGTCTTTCTTTCTCAAGTTGACACATGATTAGGAGATGGTAAATAAATACACAATGCAATAATCACAGTCATCAATTATATGCATGACAAGGATATTTCTTACTAGGATTATGAAGATGATTTCTTAGGACAATTACAACAATCGTGATATACATGTTGATCACATATTTTACAAAGTCCAGTTATTTTTATTTTTGTGTTTAATGACATTTTCATTTATTCATTACCACTTCCATTTGTTTTTTAAAACTAAGGTGGATGAATTTCCACTTCATTCAAAATATCAACTTCAATAAAAGCTTCTAATTTTTTTTTTGGTTTGTATAGAATGACGATGATAAAATGTGTGAAAAAACACAATGATAAAATACGCATTTTTTTTATAAAAAAAATATGATGATAAAATGTGTAAAAATAACTTGAATGATAAAATTTGTGAAATAATGATAGTTAAATAGTAAAATCTACAATTAAGCCTATTTTTTTTATAAATATGCAATTAAATTTGAAATAACTTAAAATATTTTATTTATTATTTATTATTTAAATTTATTCAAATCTTAAATATTTTATAAATATTGTAATAAAATCAATAATAATAACTTATTTTCTTTCATAATTATTAATTATCATAATAAAAATAATAACTAAAAATTTCTCACGTTTATAATAGTCAAATATTAAATCAATTTTCATTAATATTTGATTGAAAACACGAAACAACTTAATTATCATGATTAAAAACATGAAGTATGTTTAAAAATGAACAAACCTAGTAGCCAAATGATAATAATTTTAACATTTCACATGTTCATATATATTTAATATTAACTACATATCAAAATAAGATAGAAAAAATAACCAAAAAAAGTATGAACTTAATTAACTTAAAAATGATATTTCAATTTAATACATAAATCACAAAATATTCATACAACATTTAATATAAAAAATATTAAATTTATATTATCATTATTGATAAATAAATTTAAAAGTTAATAACTAATGTTGTTATAATTACTGTACCAACAACAATAATATATAGTTATTTCATATTCATAATACTCCAATAAAATATTATAATTTTATTATTATAAATTCATATCTTAATTACTTATAAATAAAATAAATTTAGAATATTTTTTGTTAAAAAATAATCATTGGTATTATAATAACAATAACACTATATTATTAGTTTTTTCTTACTGATAATTAGTTTCAAACAATAAATAAATTATCAAGTATATATAACAGTACCACTTTGTTTTTAATTTAATTTTATTCAGATTTAAATATTGATAATAATAATGTATTTAATTTTCTTATCAATAACGAGTTTTTCAAATATAAATAAATTTATATTTAATATTTATAATTTTATTTTATTCAAATATTTAATATTTTATAGATATATAAATATTAGAAATAACATTGAATATCATATTATTTTTATTCTTATAAATATTATTTTATACTTATTTTAAACTTATTTATTTTTAAATTAGTTACTTTAAAATGTATTTCAAGAAAAATAATTAAAAATAATGGTTTCAAAATTGATGGCTAAATTTAAAAGTATTTATAATATTTTGCTTTAATTAATAATTAAGGATATAAATTAAGAATTAAATTATAATTTTATTGATAAATAAATTAAAAATAATAAGTAATAATAATATAACAGGTTTATTAAATTTTTATATATTTAAATTTTAATTATTCATTTTGTATAGATTACTTAGAAAAATAAAACATAGTAAATTTTTATAGATTACATATTTTTAAAAAGAACATAACTTATATTAAATTTTAACTAATCATTTTCTCAAATTTTAATACTATAATATTTAATAATTATTGTTTTAAAAATTAATAGTTTTAATCATATAAATATATATTAAAATATTAAATAAAAATATAAATAAAGATGTCCAAATTTAAAATCTGGTATGTCACGTAATTCACTTGACCTTATCCTTAGTCTCGTTTAGTAAAAAAAATTCTCAAGTCATTTTTAGCAACTCAGAGGACCAAACTGTACTTCTCCCACTAGAAAAGGTTAGTTTCGTAAATAGGCATGTTAAATGAGGGTTTATGAAGGGCTTTAAGAAATGTAGATGCAAGAACACAACACAATACAATTCAGCCCTCTCCGCTTGACTTTCATCACCATCAATTGCGGTTTTCACTTTCAATTTTAGATAAAATATTTTATAACCTTGAATTTTGAAAATTCGATTTTTTGTTCATCCCAATGTTGAAGCTCGTTACATCCTCGCGCATCCACCGGTTACACCCCACAGTGCTCCGTCCTGCACATGATTCTGCGTCGCCGTTGCTCAGAGTATTGAGTTCTCTTGGCTGGAGAAACACTAATGTGGGAGGCAGCTATTTTTTCTGTTCCGATTCTGGCGATGGCTCAGATCACGTAGTTGACGCTGGAGTCGAAGCAGCAGAGGAATCCCAGTCAAAGGCCTCCGCTATAGTTCCCACATATCCCAGACCCGAAGATTATCTTACTGTTAGTTTCTTTCTTAACTGTTTTTAGTTGCTCAATTGTTTCCACTGCTTCCAGAATTTTATCCTTTTTGTTTGTCCTCTGAAATATTAAATTTAAACTGAAAATGTGTCCGATTGATCGCTCAATGCTGTAGGCTGTGTGATTTGGGGCGAAATTTAATAATGGTGATGCAAATTTAATAATGTTGATGCAAACAAAATGCGATGTTATGGATATAGATAACTTGCTTCATTTTAATAATTCTGATAAACTAAATATTTAATAAGCTAAAATCATTTAGTTTCTCCAAAACTCAACGGGTTTCTCAAGCTTTGGGGACAGGGATTTTATTTACTGAGACAAATGAGGGGACGTTTGGGGAGGATTTAAATTCAATGTGACTGTTATGAGGTTTTCTGTCCTTGTTATAATACTTCATTTCTAGGCTCGTCCGTGTTTGGGTTGCATTATGCGTTTCTGATACCCACCATAGAAATAAGACTGAGGACATGTATCTGTATTTGTTTTTTATTTTTGATATCTTTTGTAAAACAAAAGAATTGGATTGTTTGAATGATTCAATGAAGTGTCGTTTCTACATTGTTTTTTTTTATTTGCTGAATACGTGATATTCTGGATGTTTATTTTTTCTCTTTACCTTTGAACAGGTTTTGGCATTACCATTGATACATAGACCACTTTTTCCAGGATTTTACATGCCAGTCTTTGTAAAGGTACAGTGAGTTGTCAGGAATGATGAGTTAAATATCTTTCTTTGCTCATTAATGCTTCTGGCTTAACCTTATGCAAATTGTAATATATGATCAGTGCATGTATGTGTCAAGGACTTGGCTGAATGTAACTTCCAACTCTAAAGTATGGTTATCCAGACTCTAATGAGTATTTTACTATGCATCTAGGATCCCAAGTTATTGGCAGCTTTACAGGAAAGTCGAGAACGACAAGCCCCATATGCTGGTGCTTTCCTCCTTAAAGACGAGCCTGAGCCTGATCCTAGTGTAGTTTCTAGCTCTGACACAGATAAAAATGTATACGATTTAAAAGGAAAAGAGTTGTTTAACCGTCTTCACGAAGTTGGGACTCTTGCTCAGGTATGTGATTAATACATAGCTTATTAGTTGTATTATGTCTTCGATGGATTGCTTGTATAACTTTAACAAGCACCTCACATTTTGTAACTATTCTCCTTCTCAATACCAGATTTCAAGTATCCACGGGGATCAGGTGATCTTGATTGGTCATCGGCGTCTACGTATAACAGAGATGGTTAGTTAAACATCTTAAAATTATGAAAGATTAGTGCGTAAATTTATTATTGTGCCAGTCTCTCCATATTTGTGCTTAGTTTTATTATCATGGTGATTTTGATAATCATTTGTGTATATCTTATATGTAGGTAAAGTATTTTAATGTTTATTTACCACTTAAAACTTGTATTTTCTGCAGGTTAGTGAGGATCCACTCACTGTAAAAGTTGATCATCTCAAGGTATGTCTTTATCTACTGTTTCCTCGGTTTATATTTTCATTAGATTTCTATCAAATTATCTATTATATTATCGGGTTTTACTTGGTGCTGCAGGATAAAACTTACAACAAAGATGATGATATTATTAAGGCCACATCTTTTGAGGTTATATCAACCCTAAGAGATGTTCTTAAAACAAGTTCCCTTTGGAGAGATCATGTTCAGACTTACACTAAGGTTTGGACCCTTTTCTGCCTGTGTTTATTGGAACATGGAATTGGAGTAGTGGATTGGAGTTGTTTAGATGCCTAGGTGGCTTGGTTTGTTTGCATTAGTTTTCTTGAAATTTTGATAGTTGACACAAACACAGAGACCGTGTTTTTGTGTAAACTTTCCAATGAATTGGCTCTATATTGCTTGCAAATGACACTAGTATTCTTCCTTAGGTTAAGTTGCTTCGTTCTATTGTCCAAAAGCCTTATCAAATATGGAAAATAGTTAACGTCAATCTTTGTGATAATTTTTCCACCAGTGGAATGGTAGAGTGAGAAAGAAGAAATATAAAAGGATTAATCAAGAACAGAAAATATTAGGTAAAGAGTTGGTAAGTCATTATTATTTTAACTTCTAAGAGCCATGTTCTAGATATCTTGACAATAAACCTTTAGACATCTTGATAAGTGATAACAATGAATCTAAGTTTGATAAAGTTTTTGGCTGTACTTCAAACAAGTTCCTTGCACTTGTCTTATAGAATGATTCCTAGTGGGATTTGTAGATTCTTGGCATTTCTTCTTTCATCTACTCAACACTCTGCATATCACCACAGAAATTAATATTATTTTCATATTATGTGATTTATTACAGCGTATGGAAACATTTCTAGATCATAATTCTAACTAAGGAAACAAATCATAAAAGGTAAGGAAATATGGAAACCAAGGAAACTGATCCTAAGAGATTTCTCTATTCTCTAAGATATTCTATATTATTCTAAGATATAATAAATATACTATTGGCTATTATGTATGCTCATGCAAGAAAACATTTTACTCTGAACTTCAAATTCAATCATTTTGCATGCCTGCATTTTTGGAACGAGAAGTTTTCTCTAAAGCAGTGGTGCTTTGTAGCCTTCTCTAAGTATCATATGGTATTGAGAACCCTAAGGTGATTTGAACAAAGATAAAATAGACATCTTTGCATTTTGGCTGAGGTTTTATAATAATTATTAGCCCTTATACCCGTTGCCAAGGAAACTTCAAGGGTGCTCTATGGTTAATACTTTTTCTTCAATTTGGCATGCTTAATAAAAGACATAAATATAACATATTGTCTTGTAAATCTACTATCTATATAATATTTGAGCTGGTTGTTTTTGTATTGGTTGGTTGGACTAGGAGTAATCCATGTTTGATATAACAGCGAGTTTTACGTTGGCTGTCAAGGGCGTAACACAACCCTCCTCCTTAACCTTTGCCTGACTATGAAAAACATAGGCAGAGTTGGAGGAAATTGTCAAAGGAGATCTTAGGCAAAATAATATTCTTGAAATTTTTGGTTTTAATCACGTCAAATGATATGTGTGATCCATGTAGCTGATCTCACCTAATGGGATAAAGCTTTGTTGTTGTTGGTTGGTCTTGGAGTAAAGCACTCAAATATTTAATTTAGTGATGGTTACTTTTCTCAGTTATTGTATTTTTCTTTTACTTTCTCATTACGAAGATCCCTGAAGTCTGTCTTTTCATTACTATATAACAATTATTAGAGGCAACCAGCTTGTTCCTGATAAATACTGTGATTTTACTTATGTTAACAATTTTTCTATGTAATAAAATAGGAGGATTGTGAAATTATTATTCTATTTAAATACCTACAAGCTATTAATTATATTGTTAATTTTTCAAATAAACTAACAGATCATTTATTATTATTCTTCCCAAATACACATAAATGACTATCTCAAAACAATTGCTAGTAAGTGCCCCTCGTGTATTTTTTTATTGCTTTAAATATAGAACAAAGGACTATGCAGTTGGAAGTACCGAAGTACTTATATTATGGTTGTTACATGTAATATTGGATTACAGTTCAGTACTTTACTTGTATAATATTATTATATTGACTTCCTTTTTCTTAAATTATGTAGCATATAGGTGATTTTACTTATCCAAGACTTGCAGATTTTGGTGCTGCAATATCTGGGGCAAATAAATTGCAATGCCAACAAGTTCTTGAAGAGCTAGATGTGAGCACCTTACCTTTGGCACTGACACTGAGAAATTCTGATTTGATGTAGTGAGATTATATTTTCCACTTTTGTGCTGTAATAAGTTTTAATTTCTTGGGTCAAACCCTTTTGGAAATTCAATGTTCTCTATCACTATCAAATTAACATATAAAGATGTGAACATATGGAAGACTGAAAATTTCACATTTGGAGATGAATTTATTGTGTTGCTGAACAGGTGTATAAACGGTTAAAACTTACACTGGAGTTGGTAAAGAAAGAAATGGAAATCAGCAAGATTCAGGTAATAATGTCTTTGGCTTTCTTGTGTGTGTTTGCACTGAACTTTTCGTTATACATTAAGACGTGTGTTGGTTCTTGTCAGGAATCAATTGCAAAAGCAATTGAAGAAAAGATAAGTGGTGAGCAGCGCCGTTACTTGTTAAATGAGCAGCTTAAGGCCATAAAAAAGGTACAAAGTCCATGAAATTTGTTTACATACATGCCCCAAATCCTAGACAAGTTTGTTTTTCTCTTATATCACCAAAAATTTACTCATCAGAAAGTTGGTTCATTATGCCTCTTATGTAGCTTCTATTAACAATTTTTCTTGTTAACCTACCCATGAGGTACTGTTTGGATTCTTGTTTTCTGTACATGGCTTCAATGCATGATCTCTTTCTGCAGTCAATTACTCCTAATTCCATGTGTTGCACTAGAGCTTGTGAATTTATTCATAACAACCAAGCACTAGATGATTGACTGTTGCCACCAATCTCTGAACTTTGCAGTCCATCTTGTAGTCAATTGGTTTCCATTTTCTAATAGCAAGCAAAGCAATGGTATTACTATATGCTGAGAAAAATGCTGGTTTAGCTTATTTATTATGTCATTGACTTCATTCTTTGGTTTAGCTTTTCGTTAGGCATTATAGTTTATCTTGTGGTCTTGGAAGTTTAGGTGTTGGCCTAGGCATCTGATATTGCTGGTGACATTTTCCTTTATCTTATCATGAGTGCAATTATATGTATGGAAGGTTTTTATTTAGGCTTATGACCTTTCTATAAGCTCTTTTTAGCTTATTCCAGTAAGTATTACAACCAATCTTATGAAGTGCTTAATTAAGTTGTTTATCCAAATGTGCCAAGCCAATGATTTGTTTTGCTGAATGCTTTATTTTCAAATTGGTTTTAATTTTATTTTGTTTTAATTTTCCTATTTGCAGGAACTGGGACTGGAGACTGATGACAAAACAGCTCTTACTGGTTAGTTATGATCTATAATGTCTACTTTTAGTACAAGATAGTAGATTTCTTTTATAACGCGTGTCATGACCAAAGGATTGCTGTTGTGTGCATACACGTATACCCATTTAGCTTGTAGAACTTACAACTATGTGATTGAGGTCTGATTACTAAATTACTTAAGAAGGTTCACCTAACCTTTTTTTTTTTTTTTAAATACTGTCTCCTCTTTAAGTTTCTGTGCAGTATCCTTCATTTTTTTGTATAGTACTATAGTGGGTATAGGAATATTCTTTTTATTGTGCTTTTCTTTGTATTCTGGTTGATGTTTCTTGGCATCAGATCAAATTTGAGTTACATAGCTTCTAATTGTTAGTCCATAAAATATGTTTTGGCAGTATACTTTAGTGTAATTTGTCTTTTTATCATAACATTTATTTTGTTTTTTATTGCAGGTAAATTCAGGGAAAGGATTGAGCCAAAGAGAGAAAAATGCCCACCTCATATCTTACAAGTTATAGATGAAGAACTAGCAAAGCTACAGCTGTTGGAGGCTAGTTCTAGTGAATTCAGTGTTACCCGTAACTACTTGGACTGGTTGACTGCACTGCCTTGGGGTGAATACAGGTTACTATTATTACTGGAGTAATTTAGATTTAAGATTTCAATGATTACCTCATACATGGTTTTTGGAAAGGCCCTTAGGTGACCAATAAATGCATATGCATAGTTTTCAGAGGCTTTTGGATGAACTGAGGGTTTTTATTTTCTGAATTACTATCCTTTTTATGTTAAGTACAAACTGTTTCAAATCTCATGAATTTTAATCTGTTAATTCCCCAATCCAGTGATGAGAACTTTGATGTTACTCGGGCGCAAAGGATTCTTGATGAAGACCATTATGGATTAACTGATGTGAAGGAAAGGATACTGGAATTCATAGCTGTTGGAAAATTAAGAGGGACTTCACAGGGTAATTATAGTCCATCTATATAATGTATCCTGGAGATTTGTCTAGGTTTAGTATATGCCCAATACTATATTGGTAAATTGATCTGGCTATTCACTGTCAAGAAAATACTAGGTTAAATTAAAAATTTGGTCCTTACACCTTTTTGTTTTAGGACCTTCATAAAATACTCTGCATTTTGGTTCTTACATGAAAAAAATCTTTATGAATCAGTCTTTGCCATTTGCTGAAGTTATAATGGTGTGCTAGAGTTTCTTTTGTATACAGATGAAACAAAAAAATGTGTCAGGTGTAAAGACCAAAGTCTTGAGTTTTATTTTATTGTAATGTTGGGACTAAAATGAAGTGCAAATTTTTTTCACACGGAGACTAAAAAAACATCAAGTATAGAGATTAAATCTAACACCATTATAATGTCACAAACTACAAGGACCACTTTGTAAACATTTTTTCATGTAGGGACTAAAATGTAGGTTTATTTTTTCATGTGGGCACTAAGATGAAGACAAAATTTATAATTTAACCCAAATACTCAATTGCTATCATTTCTTCATAGTTCAGATACTTGAGAAGCTTGATTATATTTCTATGAGGTATTTTATGGCAGGGCAACCTTGCTATGTAGTATGGCATTAGGTATTTTAACTAAAATAGATTTTTTATGAAATTTGAGTAATAATTTAAAATGTTTCTGACTTTGTTGACTGGTTCTGGCTTTAATCTGGGTAAACTTGCCCTGGTTTATGTATTTGATGTTGATTCTAGTTAAAATGGTTTTAAGATGTTGCCTGCAGTATGCTAATCCATTTGTTTAAAGATTATTTATCCTTTGGTGCTTAAATCTTTGCATGTTCAAAAGGTGTAACATGGCTCCTTTCTGATATATGCAGGGAAAATCATATGTCTTTCTGGTCCACCTGGAGTGGGCAAAACAAGTATTGGTCGTTCGATTGCACGTGCCTTGAACCGTAAGTTCTTCCGATTTTCTGTAGGAGGATTAGCTGATGTGGCTGAAATCAAGGTAGCTAAAGTCTCTGTTTCCTTGTTACAGTTGAATTATATAAACCAGTTTAATGGCAACAAATGTAGTAATCTTTTGAATAATTAATATTTTATTTTACAGGGTCACCGTCGAACCTATATTGGAGCTATGCCAGGGAAGATGGTACAATGCCTTAAGAATGTGGGCACAGCCAACCCCCTTGTTTTGATTGATGAGATTGACAAAGTAATACATCTCTAAATGGTTCAATTGTTTTGCCCGAGTAATTTATTTTCTGATTTTCTGTTCCTTTCTCTGTTGGCACAGCCAACCCTGTAATGTTTATAATGCATGCATTTCGGTTTCATTAAATTTACTATGGTTTCTGATATTGTAAATCTTCAAAGAAATATGATGATTTTAGTATTAATATCTGTTTTATTCAATTGGTAGTTGGGCAGAGGACATGCTGGTGATCCAGCAAGTGCTTTGTTAGAGCTTCTGGATCCAGAGCAGAATGCTAATTTTCTGGACCACTATCTTGATGTTACTATCGATCTATCAAAGGTATTTGTTTGATAATTTGGAACCTTAATAGTGAGGTTGTGATATACTCAGTATTTGTGCATATTTATTAATCGTGTTCATTGCTAATAGGTAATTCTTAGGATGGTCAAATAATTCTTGAATGATTTGTTTTCATTCAGTTCCCTGTAGGTAAAGTAGGCTTGTTTTTAACATAATTACGCAGGCAGTTATACGTTGGAAATCTCACTGCAGGTTCTTTTTGTTTGCACCGCAAATGTTGTGGAGATGATACCTAATCCCTTGTTGGATAGAATGGAGGTTGTTGCTATTGCAGGGTATATTACTGATGAGAAAATGCACATTGCTAGAGATTATCTGGAGAAGACCACTCGTGAAGCTTGTGGAATAAAGCCTGAACAAGTATTTATCTTTGCCACCTGTTTTGCAATCCCTTCTCCTGCAGAGAAGGGGATGTTCAAAGTCTTAACATAGTGTTAACGCAAGCATAATGGTGCCAGCTTTTGTTGCCTTTCTTGCTGAAAATATTGACTTTAAAAACTACCCTGCTTCAGGTGGGAGTGACTGATGCTGCTCTTCTTGCCCTAATAGAAAATTACTGCCGAGAAGCAGGGGTCAGGAATCTTCAAAAGCACATAGAGAAAATTTACCGAAAGGTCTGTTAAAGTTTTTTTTAGGTCAATACAGTCAACTTAGTTACTGACACATTGGAAAAGCTATATGGTGTTAGATGATTGAATAGACAACCACTATGTTTTCAAATTTTTTGGCTGCATTAGTTCATCACTGTATCTGAATTTGGATATATAGTAAATGTTTCAGTTACCTATGACCAAAAATGTTCTGTTTGTGGAATGGCAGATAGCGCTACAACTTGTGAGGCAAGGGGAAATGGTTGATGCTACCGTGGACCCAATAAAAGACAAAGTAGACTCTGATGAATTGGATCAAAATACTGTTCAAAATAAGAACTCCGAGTTGGAGGGTAGCGATCCTGTAAAAGAGGGTGAAACCTCTGATGAAGTTGACAAGGTACAAACAGATCTATCATCTGATCAATCTCAATGTCTCAAGGTATTAGCTCTCTGGAAGTAAAATCAAATTCTCTTTTATAAAAAACAATCTTTTTGATCTATAAGAGCTATGTACATGCATTTTAGTGTTTTACCTGCTCTTCTTCGACCACAATACAACCTTGTGGTCTTGTCCAAAAGTTTTCAACCGGGAAAAAGCTATGTACACCAACTTGGCAGTCTGATATTTTTTCCCTGTGAAACCTGATAAATTTTTTTGTGGTCCAATACCCACTGGTTCATTTATTTGATATATATATATATTAATATACGTCGATCTTAATTTTGGCAGGTTGTAAAAGAAAGTGAGGAAGATAAGGAAATTAAAACAAAGACCATCGAAAAAGTATTAGTTGATGAATCTAATTTAACTGACTTTGTTGGCAAGCCTGTCTTCCACGCTGAGCGCATCTATAATCAGACTCCTGTTGGTGTTGTTATGGGTCTTGCCTGGACTGCAATGGGTGGTTCCACTCTGTATATAGAGACCACACTTGTTGAAGAAGGGGAGGGAAAAGGAACACTGCACCTCACTGGTCAATTAGGAGACGTGATGAAAGAAAGTGCTCAGATAGCTCACACTGTTGCCAGAGCAATACTACTGGAAAGAGAACTAGAAAATCCTTTCTTTGCCAATTCAAAACTACACCTTCATGTACCAGCAGGGGCTACACCAAAGGACGGTCCAAGTGCTGGTTGCACGATGACCACTTCACTGTTGTCCCTTGCGATGAAGAAGCCAGTGAAGAAGGATCTTGCAATGACTGGGGAAGTAACACTTACAGGGAAGATTCTTCCTATTGGTGGGGTATGTTGAGAAATACCTTCTATTGCAATGTTTAGATATTATTGGTTTTCAAGTTACGGAAATTTTTTGTTTTAAAGGCTGTTACATTTGTTTCAACAAAGAAAGGGGTATTTCCTCTGAATGGGTCAGCCCCTTGCTTCAGTATCTATTCACCAACTAAATTACATTAAGATTTAAAAAAAAAGGGTCCTCTATTAAGGGTTTCCCAGCCAACAGATTATTCATCAGAAGCTACCCTCAATATTTTGTGCTGTGAATTATTTTCTGTACATTTTGTGTCTCAAACTGTCAGTCATGCAATGCTGTGAAAATTGCAGGTTAAAGAGAAAACTATAGCCGCAAGAAGGAGTGAAGTTAAGACTATTATATTCCCTTCTGCCAACAGGAGAGATTTTGATGAGCTAGCACCTAATGTGAAAGAAGGTCTTGATGTTCATTTTGTTGATGACTACATGCAGATCTTTAATTTGGCTTTTAGTGATGAGCAATCTCAGGATGCAAATCACTAATGTCCTGTAGGATCTTGAGATGAATCTTGATTCTTTGTTGAGCTGGGAACCAGCTGAATTTTGTAGAATATTAATTTAGTACCAATGGTTTTTGGAGTTCTATTCATCTCTTGAGCTCAAGGTTACGTATCATTTCCTTTTTACAGACGTTCCAACTGTAATAACGTATATTTATATTTGAGAGGATGGATTTTTTTTTAATTATATATATTTTGCTGCGGCATGGCCAGGGAGTATCCACTAGGAAGGAAAATTTTTCTAATACATACAATAATACAAAAACAACTTTTCAAATTCAAACTAGTCGGTTATATGTACATTTGCATGGATTATACTCGTTTTTATAAATGTTCTAAAACAATTTTATGTAGTTATTTGTTTTTTTTTTTAGTAAACTCAAGATATCTCTATTAGGAGTTAGTGGTAAATAACTCGATATCAATTCATTTAAGGAGTTGATATTTTTTGAACAAATATATATAATTGTTTGTTTAAAAATGAGTAATAAAACATATTTTTATATTTTATTTGACAAAACAAAAATAGACATTAAAAAAATATAGGAGAAATTTATTTATATTTATAAAAATAATAATTAATTTCTTAT